>OW028582.1:8431887-8716887 GCA_932294295.1 Alitta virens
TAGAGATTCATTCAAATAAAAGTTAGGGCCCCATCTAATTCTGGTGGCCATTTTGGGAATGAGGGCGATTTTCTTTATGGTTTGTTGCAGGACCTTAGGGGTATTTCAACTGAACACTATACATTTTCAGCTGTCAACGTTTATGCAGCTGATTTTTCTGTGGTAGTTAAGGCCCTGGTTAGCTCTGTTGAAGGTCAAGGGTTCAATTCCTGACCCGTAGCATCACGACAATACAATACCATAGAAAGCTAACCATATGGACCATTTAAATTGCCTGTGATTCAAGTGAAATATAATTCTGATGATATAAAGGAAGGGTTCTCAAAATGCCTATCCAAATAGCATTCCAAATCATATCAATATCTGCGCGACATCGGCGATGTTGAAATGATGTTGTACCGATGGCGGCCGATATCGAAACGACGCTGGCTCGATTTGGAATGCTATCTGGGTAGAGGGTAGTCATTTATGTCACTCATTTAGCAGCAAGTAGTCATACTGACGACCTTAAAGTGCCATATATGACCAACCCTAGTCAGTTTGACAACCTCTTTGTTTAGAAAAATATATGCAATAAGGTGGGGTCTCCCATTCTAAGTCTTATCCAAAGTCCCCATTCTATGGGGTAAACGAGACAAATATCAAGAACGGGTCTACAAAATACTCATCATGATATTATATAAAACGAGACACAGTCACCAAAGATTGACCAACACATCCCCTCCCCCTATTTGATGTTTGGAAACAACTCTAACATTTTTCTTCCTTTAAAGCTACCAATCTGGTGGAGCTTGTCCAATCAACGTCCAGTTTGTCCAGCCTGTTTCTTCAACTGACCAGAATGGAAACATCCTTACCAGGCTAATGATAGGGGTGGAACAGCTAGCTTGACCACTGCTGACCAATGTCCATTTGATTGGATGGGGACTTGGCAGACTGGTGGATAAATTCTCTGAAGACCCCAGGCTTCTTATCTTAGTGAAAGATATGGTTTCTTGAAAGTGATTGGTGTCACTTCTTAACTGATGATTTTCTGAGGATTATGGTCAAGTCTGTTACCAATGATAACGGTACAGCAAAATTGAAGTACTGGTTTTAACTTTAGTGGGATTTGCATTTTAGGTGGTCTTTTTTCTGAAGTAATATATATTAGGTAGAAATGTATACTTGGGTTGGGTCCATCCGATATAACCTTGACTTGATATTGACATCACCCATATCGGATTAACATTGGGCAAACATTGAGCAAACATTGAGCCAACATTGGGCTAACTTAACATGCTATGTGGAATTCCAGTAGTAGAGGTTGTTTGGTATTGACATTAAGGTGATTGTTTCAAGACAGTGGATTCCACTTTCAACTGAAATGCGAGATATATCCCAGAAAACATCTCGCATTGGTTCAATGTTGGCCCGCGTCACTCACGTTAGGTCAACCAGGTAGGTCATCTGGGATAGTAACTTCCCTATATAATTTATTAATTCACAAGTCAGATATATGGATATGGTAATTACATAAGATTATATTTTGATGCTCAGTGAAACCTTAGGTCCTTCAGAGAGTTCTTTTCGCTGGAAACTAGAAAGCGATAAGCCATTTTTTACAGTTCCGTGGTCCTAATTAGTCTACAGCACCTGAGGGTCTCTGTCTTCCAAAATACAATACCAACAACAAAAAACACAGACAATTCAACAATGACTCTGACTTGGAGACTCTAAGATTTAATTTAGAGCTAGGAATAGAAAAACCAGCTCAGTTTTTTTCTTCAGAGAGCCTGAATCTAAATCTTCAAACAAACAGCCCAAATAGAGTCTTTTATTTGATCATTGAAAAAAGAGAGAAGTGCTTGGTGTGAAAGCAGTTACAGACAAAAGTAAATCATGCAAGAAATGGGGAAATGAAAGGAAATTGCATGCAGTTGAGACAGCAGAACTGCGGCCAATTTGTCTCAATGTTATTTGTTTGGCATAATACAAGCATGGCCAGAAGGAGGAGAAACTGAAGGAGAAACTGAAGGAAGGAAAGACAGAAATAATGAAGAAGGAAATTGGTTTCAAATTGGTATAATACAAGTATGGCCAGAAAAAATAAAGAAATAGAAAGAACGAAGAAAGTCAGAAAGAAAGAAAGAAAGGAGTATGGAAGGATAAGAAGGAAAGAATTAAAGAAAGAAGAAGAAAGAAGCAAAATACGAGCATGATATGAAGGAGAATAAGAAAAAGACAGAACGACAAAAGAAAGAACGAAAGAAAGAAAGGGGGGAAGGAAGAAAGAAAGAATGAAAGAAAGAAAGAAAGAAAGAAAGAAAGAAAGAAAGAAAGAAAGAAAGAGAACAATACAACCCTTACCAAATTGACAAATTACAATGGATTTTTTTTTTTAATTGACTGAAGCATGTGCCATACTTTGAAGAAAACACAATTGTAAACATCTGAGTGAAACTACGATCACCCTGGTAGCCTTTATTTGAAGACGAAAGTCTCCACCGAGACAAACAAAATACAATGAAGGCTGTTGACGCACTACCATTGCAATTTTTTCTTCTTTTGTTTGCTTTGAAAGATATATATGATCAAAGGCAAGGAAAAATACCATGCCCTTCAGACCACAATTTTAGTTAAATGCAACATCAAAGGTTTGCTAAACCTGCCTAAATTGCTCATTTTAGATGACAAAGTCATTCAGTATTATTGGCGTTGGGTATGTTCTTGCTTTAAAACCCTTTTCCGTTCTCACTGGGGTTCAATGACCTTTAGTGGGCAAGCCAATCTGCAGTGGGGCAGTTTACAAGAAAGAACTGGCCGTTTTTCACAATTGTCTGTATCTTTGAAGTGTGCCAGCAATTCACTTGGCCATGTTCCCAGTTCCCCTTTCATCAACATCCTTGCTTCAGCAGCAGCAGTGCCAGCAGTAGCATCAGCAGTAACAGCAGCAGTAGCAGCAGTAGTAGCAGCAGTAGCAGCAGCCACAGAGTCAAGATGATGACTGATTGTTTGGATGTGAAGCACCTAATCTCCTTCCCTTGAGCAACACAGGCAATGGCAGATTGGGTTGGGTGGAAAAAAAGAAAAAAAGAAAACACCCTGGTATAAATACTAAAGCTGTTAGCCGATGAGTGGCCAGGTGGTCAAAGTGCTAATCAGCAGCTCTGCAAGTCAATTATTGTATTCCTGGGTTTAATTTGCAGTTTAGTAGACTCTTCTGTGTACTTTTCTTGTTGCACACTATGCAAATTGATTCTTTTGGGTATTAGCCTTGTTCATTTGGTGATTCATTTGTACGCGTGTCTTGTTGCATACTATGCGAGTTGATTCTGTCAGGTATTTTTCTTGTTCATTGGTGGATTCCTTTGTACATTTTTCTTGTTGCATACTATGCACGTTGATTCTTTTGGGTATTTTACTTGTTCGTTGGTTGATTCTTCTGTACATTTTTATTGTTGCACAATTTATTCTTCTTGGTAAGGGCAGGGGCCTAGCTCAGAGGTAGCGCTCTGGGCTTCCAACCGCTGGGTCCTGGGTTCGATTCCCGGTCGAGCCTAAGTTGGATGCCTGTTTCATCCTTCATCTCATTGCCATGGTCTCTGCCTGTCCTAATTAGCCCATCAGGTGCAGAAATACAGGACGTAAAGCCCCAATCACCCACCACCCAGATTCTTCTTGGTACTTTTCTTGGTGGTTGATTCCTCTGTACATTTTTCTTCTGCCATCTTTGGACGTCACTCGTGTTTTCTTATGCCTTGTCACAGACAGCTTAGTGGGAACCATATTTTTGTTTGTGAAAGACAAACAAGGTATTATCTTTGTTGAGCAGCTCTACACAATGTCAGGCAAGACTTTGAGAAACTTCAAGGTCCTTTTGTTTGTACAAAAAGATAACACTGGATACAATCAATGTTGTTCTGTAATTAATGTCGAAGCAACTTTTACAGAAACATTTTTATTGAACCTTCTTATGGTGTTGAAAATGTATTGTCAAATTCAAACTGTTCTGTGCTGCTTAAAACGTACTGCAAAAACATGCTTTGTTAATTACTAGAAGCAGAAAAACAAAACAGACATTAGCTGGAGATGATGTAGGCCTACTTCAAAGAAATGCATTTGTTACAGTAGATGAACTACAATAATAGGATGAAAGCAAAGATATGTTTTATTGATTAGATTTTCTGCTGAAAACAAAAAACAACATTAACAAAATATGCCAAGCTTCAAACATGAACATGTGTACCATAAATCAAATTAACCTTTTCTTTTGATGTTCATTCTTGTGAAGAACCTTTGTTTTTCAACGTAAAAACACACTAGAAATGTACATTATGGCCAGTTCATTGATAAAGGCAACCTTCCTTTTATGGCAACGACGAACTGACAGATCTGTAATAAACAGTACTACGCAAAATAAATGTTTTACTTTGCTGGACCACTACATGGTCAGTTGTGCCACGTGCGTTTTCCATGCGTTTGGATAAACGCATGGAAATTGCATGGTTTTTTGCCTCATTTTAATTAGCCACAAACCATGCATTTTCCATGCGTTTATCCTTCTCATGGAAAACGCACGTGGCACATTTGGCCATGTACCTAAAGACTGTGGAGCCTGCCACCAAACTAGATCATCTAGCTTTACAATGTAGTTGTCTACCCAGATAGCATTCCAAATTGGGGCAACATCGGTGCAACAGTGGCGATGTGGATACAGCCAATATCAAAACTATATTGGCTCGATTTTTATGCTAATTGGGTATGATGTCTGATTATGTAATAAAAGCCCATTACATTAGATAATAGGGTATCTAATGTAAAGGTCTAATTCAGTCCACTGACTAAACATAATTTTTAGGTCTTAATACTCCATTTTTAAGTTTTGCATTGCAGCATTAATTTTCTATAACTACTGAATTTAACTCTACCACATCCAGGGACGTACTAGCTGTCAGACTAATGGATTTCGAGGGATTTCATGTGGTTTAAATGTACATCAAAAATGTGTCAAAACGGATTTAGTTTCCCTTTGTGTGAATGACTGTCAAGAATGACAGTGCACGCAAAATGAATCAAATCATGTGGTTCCAGCAAATGCATTATTCAAAACATTCATAAAGCCACATTATAATCCTACAAAAGTTGACCATGAGTCCATGATGGATATTGATATTCATGGTTTAAATCAGATTGGCCAATGTTGGGTCAATCTTGTGTCAATTTTGGACTTGCGTGGATATTTATTTTAGAATGAACTCTGCCTGAGCCTGTCAAGTAAACTGTTATATGGTGATGATAAAATAAAGTGAGAATTTAAATAATATGATGTATCGTGATATCTGGCCATGGCAAATTGTCGCATAATATGCTGGCTATGGATCAAATCGGTATAATATTGATATCAATAAAGAACATCAAATTAATGCTGTGTCAGCATGCAATACTTTAACTTGAAATCCTATTAACAAGCCATATTGAGCCTACATTGTGTGCATTAGCGCTGATGATGGGCCAAGATTAGGTCGACTGTCTGAAATATTCGGTGTTGATTTATCTTGCCTATGATGCCTCCATCAAATTAATGCTGTATGACGCCACCACCACAGTGGTTTTTTGTTTTTTGTGTGGTTCAATATTGAGCCAATTATTGCTGATGTCGGTCCCACATTGGGCAGACGGTCTGAAATGTTCAAATTGAATGTTTATTTTTCTTGCCTATGATACTGGAGCAACCCAGATAGCATTCCAAACCAGTATCATTTTAATATTAGCCGCTGTTGGAACCACATCGTATCAACATCATCGGCATCGTGCCAACGTTCGTTCCGATTTGGAATGCTTTCTGGGAGCCACGATATTTTCTTTAGTAGGTGTAGTCACTTTGCGATGATGATGCAGAGGGCTTCTTCAGCGTGTCTAACGCAACAAAGAAGACAATTAAAGGAAATTGATAAGAAAAAAAGATGATAAAATGCATCCATTTCACAAAAGCTTCATTCAAATCAACTGATTGAATTGCAAATTTTCATAATGGCCTTGAACACTCATGAATATTACACAATCAACAGTTCTTGCTTCTCGCATCAATATCAGTGCGGAAATTAACTGAAACTCATCAGTGCTTGTAGGTTGTCTGCAATGCTTCTGGCATTATTTGACAGGATTGCAGTGTGCATATGAATTTCATTCAATATCATGGCTTTACATAAATAATTTTTCAGTTTGTGGCTCAAAAATGGTTTAAAGTTAGTCATTTCTGAACTATATATATCTGGTAAACCGTTGGACATTTATTCAGAGGCAAATTGGAGTACAGGTCCTTTAAGTTTCACTTATTAAAATAAGCGAAAATATTAAAAACTTCAAAGTTTTGGTTTTCATATTGTATGAATTAAAGTTTTAAGAACTACATGCTCACTTTGAATATGTTCAATTATATAACTGTTGGCTTTATGATATTATCATAGATAAACAAAAAATATGTGCAGCTGCTGATTTATGCAGATACACTCACATCTGGTTCCTCATTAAATACTAGGTTCCTTTCAGTTATAATTGGTTTGAAAATTAGTATTTCCTGACTTAATCATTTAATTTCCTGACTTTATCGTAATAATTCATATCATATTATGAGGACATCTTGAAGTTCAGTGTACTGATAATATACCTCGTCCCTGTCCAAAGCTGCTTAAAGTCTGATGTTAATTTGAATTTTTATTGAATTTTCTCCAGCAAGACACAAGAGGCCTCATTAATTTGATTTAGCAACCAGGTTTACTTCAAAATGGCAAAACCTTTTCACAATGATCAGGATTTAAGGTTATGAGTTTCTTAATGAACCTCTTTTCCAGATAGCATTCTGAATCGGGACAACATTGGCAAGATGTCTGCCATGTTGATACAACGTTGTATCAAAGGCGGCCAATATAGAAATGACGCTGGCCTGATTTGGAATGCTCTTAAGCTATAATGAAAGAGGTTTAAACGAGTATTCCCATAATGACTTGGAATAGGCAAGAGGTTTACCTCAGGGTAATAGGTTTTAGCCTATACTTTATAATGAGTTTATTTAATGGATTTCATAAATAGAAATGGCATGGCCTAATTGGATAGACTAATAGTGGGAGGTTATACAAGTTATGTTCATATTTACTGATATTCAAATGTTTGGGTAAAAATAAGGATATTTAGTATGTAATAAATTTCAGAAAGTAGTGGTCAGTGATGAAAAATGATAAAATTTGATTGAATGATAAGTGTAGACAAAATTCCTGCTTATATAAACTATGTTTTACTGGACAAGTTTATGCATAACTGACTTTGTCATTAGCTGAATGATAATCAAAATATTTTCTACAGTATCGTGCTAAATCCCGCCAAGGTCAGCCTCCTCCGATTGTAATAAGCTGTGTACCGATGCTGAGCCAACATCCTACAAAAACAGCTGAACAAAAAGACTAAGCATATGCCAAGGAAATAAATTTGCTGTACAGATACTCCACAGATGCCATACTTCAGTCTAGCTGTTATTATATGGCCCACCATAAAGTACTATCTTGCCCTGACCAGACTTTGTGAACCAAACTTTGGCAATAAGTCATCACTTTCAAAGTTTGTCTTTCTAGTGCTGGATCTTACATAGAATGTAGTGATGAATAATGTGTACATTGGTGATTCCCTTAATAAGTTCCCTTGTATCGGTGTAATGTATTGTAGCGGAGGTTTTGGTCCAGCCATACTTTCACATTACAGTGGATCCACAACAATGAGACAACTTGGTAAATATGCCATGACAGACAGCATGACAGACGGCAATTTGATAAATATGCCATGACAGACAGCAGGACAGACGGCAACTTGATAAATATGCCATGACAGACAGCAGGACAGACGGCAATTTGATAAATATGCCATGACAGACAGCAGGACAGACGGCAATTTGATAAATATGCCATGACAGACAGCAGGACAGACGGCAACTTGATAAATATGCCATGACAGACAGCATGACAGATGGCAACTTGATAAATATGCCATGACAGACAGCAGGACAGACGGCAATTTGATAAATATGCCATGACAGACAGCAGGACAGACGGCAATTTGATAAATATGCCATGACAGACAGCAGGACAGACGGCAACTTGATGAATATGCCATGACAGACAGCATGACAGATGGCAACTTGATAAATATGCCATGACAGACAGCAGGACAGACGGCAATTTGATAAATATGCCATGACAGACAGCAGGACAGACGGCAATTTGATAAATATGCCATGACAGACAGCAGGACAGATGGCAATTTGATAAATATGCCATGACAGACAGCAGGACAGACGGCAACTTGATAAATATGCCATGACAGACAGCATGACAGATGGCAACTTGATAAATATGCCATGACAGACAGCAGGACAGACGGCAATTTGATAAATATGCCATGACAGACAGCAGGACAGACGGCAATTTGATAAATATGCCATGACAGACAGCAGGACAGACGGCAACTTGATAAATATGCCATGACAGACAGCATGACAGACGGCAATTTGATAAATATGCCATGACAGACAGCATGACAGATGGCAACTTGATAAATATGCCATGACAGACAGCATGACAGATGGCAACTTGATAAATATGCCATGACAGACAGCAGGACAGACGGCAACTTGATAAATATGCCATGACAGACAGCATGACAGATGGCAACTTGATAAATATGCCATGACAGACAGCAGGACAGACGGCAATTTGATAAATATGCCATGACAGACAGCAGGACAGACGGCAATTTGATAAATATGCCATGACAGACAGCAGGACAGACGGCAACTTGATAAATATGCCATGACAGACAGCATGACAGATGGCAACTTGATAAATATGCCATGACAGACAGCAGGACAGACGGCAATTTGATAAATATGCCATGACAGACAGCAGGACAGACGGCAACTTGATAAATATGCCATGACAGACAGCATGACAGATGGCAACTTGATAAATATGCCATGACAGACAGCAGGACAGACGGCAACTTGATAAATATGCCATGACAGACAGCAGGACAGACGGCAACTTGATAAATATGCCATGACAGACAGCATGACAGATGGCAACTTGATAAATATGCCATGACAGACAGCAGGACAGACGGCAATTTGATAAATATGCCATGACAGACAGCAGGACAGACGGCAACTTGATAAATATGCCATGACAGACAGCATGACAGATGGCAACTTGATAAATATGCCATGACAGACAGCATGACAGATGGCAACTTGATAAATATGCCATGACAGACAGCATGACAGATGGCAACTTGATAAATATGCCATGACAGACAGCATGACAGACGGCACAACCGCTAGACAGAAAACATATTGGACATATATTGTTCAAGTCATTTCTTTGGAAATATATGTGAATATGAATATATATATGATTGGTGGTCTATTGAACACGTACAACTTTAAAATTGTACTCATAAAAGTTTTAATATTTGAGACAAATTTGAGCCTTAGTGACTTGGAATAGGCAAGACATATAAAATTGACATTAAATGCAATGGAATGGATAAAAAGTTCTTGGTTCACAGCTTGATCTTTGAGATTCAATGATTTATTAGTTATTATTGCCAAAAGTCAAAAATATGTTATACAATCAAATAAAAATCATATCTGCTGTGTTCTTATAGGTTCACATGTTTATTCCTTTACAATATATATTTATAGTAACAATGCCTTATCGGCTAGATGTCATCCAACTTATCTTGATTGCAACAGTAGCGATGTATTCTTAATAATAGCTTTAGTACACCCTTTTCGCGCAGCAGCCATGCCGGAAATTTTGCCTCATTGACCTCATTTCGATTATGTCATATATTATGACTTCATTACTTCTCCATTGTTCTTGCACTCTGTGACCTCACCATAACCTTTGTCTATTGATGACGTCACAATGCTATGTCTGAGTTCAAGGAGAAATCAATGAAGCAAAAATGACAACATGGCTGCTCTTTGCCCGAGCAAACTGCTGTTCACTTAAGCGCCGTCCTTTATTATCGGTTATTGTCTGCGGACGCTAGTTCAAAGTCAGAGGACACTGCATAGGCCAATTTGGCGCAAATCTTATCAAAAACGGGTTAAAAATCGCCAATAACTTTGTTAATATTCATATCTAGACCATGAAATTTGGTATACAGTAGTATTTTCATCATGCGACACAGATTTTGGCATTGGTAGGTCTTTAGATTATGCCAAAACCCCCGCGACAGGCAATTTCAGGTGAGCCAACTCAGCATAGGGTTTGTCCTCTGACTGTGAGCTAGCGTCCACAATGAATAACCGATACTAAAAAAACGCCGCTAAAGTGAACAGATCAGTAGCTCGGGCAAGGCCGCTCTGTGAAAGGAGTGTATGTGGTATTTCACTTTATAAACTTGTGATTATCATAACAAAGTCTTCTCTTGCAAGCTCTGAAACTTTGTGTTTGGGTTGAGCGAGCCTCGGTGTGGTACAAACAATGGATCAATTACCGATTGTCTGCCATCTCCATGGTGATATTTTTCTCCTCTTTGTTTGCAGGACATAATGAAAGCACGTGACCTAGACGACAATGGGTGCCTCAGTTTCGATGAGTTTTTGATGGCCATGCCAGCCAACCTTGTCCAGATACCAGAAGAAGAACACAGGTTAGCAATTAGCATTCATCACACTGATATCCTCTCTAAAAGGCTGGGGATACACTTTTTGGATAGTAGCAGTAGTTTATCAGGGTATTTTCCCCAGCACATGATATTTTTCTTAGCATCGCGAGGTGACTCAGTGGTATCGTGCTGGGCTGCCAACCGGTGGGTCCCTGGTTTGTGGGGTTCGAATCCCAGCCCATGTTGGGAAAGTTCTCGCGTCTCGTGCTAAAGATTCTGGGTTCTATTTCTTTATTTAAAAGTGAAACTGTTGTGTGAGGGAAACACTTTCTGACACACGCGCTACCAAAATTTAATGGTGACACACGGCCAACATTGAGCCAACACTTAGCTGATATGGCAGTTTGTCTGGATGCATACTCTGATAACTTGCTAGACATCCGCCGGATGACAGCTTTGGACAGCTAACATCGGAACGTTGTCCACCTGATCCGGCATGATATCTGGGATGTCACCGGACATCAATCTGGGATGTCACCGGACATTAATCAAGCTCATTTTCTCACATGACATAAATTCTCTTTATCATAATTGTGTAATTGCAAACCACCCACCAAAAGGGTAAGACCATCTGAGTTGGTCAAAATAGTCTCATTTTTTTGGAAGTAGATTCATCTACATCTTTGAGTACATTTGCTATTTCACTCATTTTTCAATTATATTGGTGGTGTTATGCCATTATCAAATGCAAATGCAACCCCAAGATATCATGCTACACATCAGCAAAAGATTGGTACGAAATTTAATAATGACAGTTAACGTTACAGCGATGATGACCATATCGAACATGCTATGTGGGCAGGAAATGCCCAAACCAAAATCACATTAGCAATACGTTATCATGCTGTACAATGCGCCAAAATGTATGGTGACAATTTAATAAAAACTGCTGATGCATAAGGATAGCCATATATACATACAAATTGCAGCACTCCAGCAATTCTTCAATGTGTCAATCACATAAGGCCTACTCTAGTACCATCCAATCCATATTGTAGTGCCAGGATCTTGCACCATAACACCAGACTTGCTGAAGTCATATAATGGACAGAAGTCACAGAGCTGTATGGAAGCCCATCAGGGTGGGGGCCTAGCTCAGTGGTAGCGCACTGGGCTTCCAACCACTGGGTCCCGGGTTCAATTCCCGGTTGAGCCAATGTTGGATGGCTGTTTCATCCTTCGTCTCATTGCCATGGTCCCTGCCTGTCCTAATTAGCCCATCAGGTGCCGAAATACAGGACATAAAGCCCTAATCCACCCACTCACCCCATGGAAGCCCATCAAATGGCATTCTGCCCATAAGACCATGTGTATTGTTTGTAAACACAAAGCAACCCTAGTACCCAAACAATATTCCTGCCTGTCATACCCTTATCTACATTCGCTGAATGTTACTCATTGTTAGGTTCACTTGGCACAATATTTATCACTCATTGCCAGTCATTGCCCGACTGCTCAATACAATTGCTGCTGTCAGTCAACCTAATTTCATTCAATATTTTCATATTTTCATTCCATATCTCACATGTTTAGACATCTTCAGACATGCAATAGAAAAGTCTGGAATAGAAGCTTTTTCATGACAGAAGGTAACAGAAGATAAGTAGTATAAGTTTTTGCAAATAAGTTTTTGATATGATGCATTTTTCTGGGTTCTTGCGCAGTACAGCTCGTCTGAGAGTTGTTCGGCAGAGCTACGTAAATCGTATTAGTCTCTACCGATGTAAGTTGGTCCCCTCCTCCGCACGAGTGCAAAGGAGTCGGTCTTGGCCGCCATTATCATGTGACTTTGTGTCAGGATCCTGACATTTTGCTGATTGGCTGATTCTTTTCTGGTGTTTGATTGGCTAATTCTTTGGGGGCGTGTCCAAACCAACCTACCAGAGAGCACGACACAATGACCAATCATAGCATGGCTTAGACTCAGCCATTCATAACCCATGTAAGAATTGCTAGCGACCAGTCTCACTACATTGTATGAGATTCGGTACCAGTGCTACTACCAATGGAGCATATTTGTAAAATTATCTTCTCATCATTACGTTTGCCACATTTGAGTTTTACTTGAAAGCATAACAGCATTAGTAATATGAACTAAAACAAGTCAACTTTAAATTTCAAGTTACAGAAATCCCAATGTGTAGCTATCTATTTTTAGGCATATATTTTAAATACAACCTTCATTTGTTATTTGAACTGCTTAACATCATATAACTGATTTGTAATCTATCATAGTAACTAGTCACAATAGATACTACACAGAACATTAATGCCAAAAAAGACCACGTTTTTGGTCTCATGCCAATCTCAATTAATTACATGCAAAGATCCAATGCAATGAAAGTTGAAATCTGAAGCGAAATTATTTGGTAAACAAGTTTTTCGAGGAGGCCAACGATCCAAATAAAGATGTCTGCCGCCGAACCGGATATTGACGAAAACAGGAAGTAAAAACAGGAAGTCTTTAAAAAGGAAGTGATTTAACAGGAAGTGGGCCCCTTAATAAGTGTATTGCACTTACATGTAAGATAGTACTGATTAAATGCCAGCTGATCTGATGATAGCGTTACTATTCAGTTTTGATTTTACCCATCGCGCGACGCAATCTGCAGATCAAATTGATGGAAGTGTTTGCTAATTCTTAAGCCAGAATAACAATTAGTGGCATCATAGTTAATGTAAGCATGTACTATGAATGACGCATACTGAAATAATAATTATTATTATGAAAGTCTCACCTGTTGCATGTGAGCAGGGGCTTATTAGTGCTCAGTGGTATCGTGCTGAGCTGCCAACCACTGGGTCCTGGGTTCACATCCAGCCAATGTTGGGAGTTTGCTTCATCATTTGCCTCATAGCCTTGGCACCAGCCTGTCCTGATCAGCCATATCTGGTGCACAAAATATGGGACGTAAAGCCCATCTCAACTGCACCTGTTGTAGGGGTGATTGATTATTCAGAGAATGCTGCAACGTTCATCCCTGCACACTCATTAACAATTTGGCATGGAATTTCATAAATGGCTCATCAAACACTAGTTGCCTTCTTTTATGTCTGTTTAAACACTACACAAAAACAAGCATGGTACACAGTATTCAAATTAAACTACGAAAACTGGTGTTGGAAAACCAAGTTTTCCAGTAAACGTTGTCAAGAAACAAGATATGTCCTAATGGTTCATGTAAATCAAATTTGACGGTATATATAACCCATTTTGTTGTTTTAAAGTCCAAATGTTGGTCTGATACACAATCAATTTTGACAAACTTTACATTGCTGTCACAGGAACAAAAGCTTTTAGAATATTGTAGTTCATGTAATTTTGACATGATTATTTCACTGTAAATCAT
This sequence comes from Alitta virens, assembly GCA_932294295.1. NCBI lineage: Eukaryota > Metazoa > Annelida > Polychaeta > Phyllodocida > Nereididae > Alitta > Alitta virens. Next base: position 8,445,939 of record OW028582.1, read on the forward strand.
GACGTTAAATAAATCTTATTCTTATTCTTGGACTGCTCAAGAATGTGGCTGAGGTTGCACTTGGAGCTGATGCTATTGTTATGTGGCCTCAAATTGATCTCAACTCTTAATCTTTCAAGTCTCGGAAGTCTCATTTAGAGCAGCTGGGTAGGATTAATGCACATGTGAAAAAATCAGGAAGTTTTCACTCAAGAGGCTCCTGCTTGCTATCCTACCTTACACCATGAAAACTGCTGACGATAGCATTCACTTGTAACACCGGAAGTTGAATGCCCTCTAGCGGAGGTAATTTGAGCCAAAATAATGGCTGTGACTAAAAAAGGCCAGTAGGCTGTCAAGATGGATTCATCTTGTTACAAATCTAAACTATCCGAAGGAAGATCGTGATTAGCTCAAGAATTGTTACTGAATGGGTGTGTTTTGTTAAATTATGTTTAAATTAATGAGTAAGAAACCCTAGATGCTTAATAATTCTCTATATTACAATGTTTTTTGTGTGCACATTTTCAGAAAGATAGTTTAAAAATTGCTTGTGAAATTAACAGATCAAACTCATACCATCACATGGCTATAAATGAGGCAAATGCGTAAGACGTTAGATCGGATCGACATTGGTGTGAAGTCTGCGATGTGTTTTCTCGATGGCGGCCAATATTGAAATGATGTCCTGATTTTGAATGCTATCTGGGTAGTAGGTTCATGGCAGGACAAGCCCAGATAGCATTCGAAATCGTTTCAACGTCGACGCGCTGGTGGCGATGTTAATATGATGTTACGACAGTGGCCTACATGGAACCGATGCTGGGCCGATTTGGAATGCTATATGGGTAGTATTTGATACTTCCATTTTTCAGATAGTATTTGCTAAATTTGCCCTGTGCAAGCCCAGGATGTTAGATTTGACCAACGCTTGCCATCATCTGCCAATGCTGGACTAATGTTGGGCTGATGTGCCATGTTATCTGGGATGGCAGCATTACCCAACCTGACATTAGAGCCCAAGTTAGCATGTTACCAGGTTCCATTGATGAACTCATTTATTCATTCAATGTTGGCCCGATGTTGACCGAGTAGGCAACATCGGCCTGACATTGCGCTGTAGTTCTCTGGTAACAGGCTGATATACAGTTTGGTACAAAACTTTAGAGCTTAAACCAAACTATTTCTGATACAACTTTCTAACTGCTCACATCCTGAATCAATACATGTGGCGCTACCATCTGCCTATGTACAGTTTATGCAGCATGGGGCCCCACATCAATTCGAGTAGTCCTTGTTTGGAAAGACGCCTTCTGAGTTGCCCCCTTCAAATGATGGGGTGAAGCCCTGTGTTTGGCAACTCTTTACCCCAGGGTTTCAAGTCTTTATTACGGATCAGCAGCTGCATTTGGATCAATCATAGAAAACTCCACACTTGGCCCATCAATCAAATTCCCTCTAGATCTGTCACCCTCAAAGGATGCAAGAATGTGGAGCAGGCCTCCAAAATACTCTAACAACTTTGGGTCATATTTTAGGCCTGCCACGAGACTGGCTAAGCCATGCACACATTGTAATTTCACATTTATAGACTGTATGAAGTTACAGCCCTGGTCAATTCCAGATGTTCTTATAAGATTATTATTATTTGCCGTTTTGACGATGAACAACTTGATTAACTTGGCAATATGCGAATCTCCCTTCAGTGAAATAACCAATTATGGGAAAATAGAACAGTAATTTGTCAATATCAGTTCAATTGGGATCTTAAGTTATAATGTCTATAATATGATTTTTGTCCACTCTGCCATGTTGATGTCAAACTATGACCAATAATGCATCGACATTCTGTTACCATATCACTTTTTCTCAATTCAATATTTTAATATACTGAGTGTATGCATACAGGTTCTGTAGCTTACAATCTGCTTGGATGGTTACCACTTGCTAAGGTGCGTGGGTAGGTGGGTGGATTTGGGCTTTACGGCCTGTATTTCTGCACCTGATGGGCTAATTAGGACAGGCCGGGAACTAGGCAATGAGAAGAAGGATGAAACAGCCATCCAACTTAGGCTCGACCGGAAATTGAACCCAGGACCCAGTGTGTTGGAAGCCCAGCACGCTACCACTGAGTTCGGTTTTATGGCTTGACAATACATCAATAAAATGGAAGAAACGGGGGAAGGGAATGCTGAAAAAAGTGTTTTGCTCCCATTCTGTACACAGTGTGTGCCTAGAATGTCTTCATAACCACCGATAGCGGGTTGAAAGAGAAAAAAAAATCCCATTGCTGCAATTGTATTGCCTTGTGAAAGCAAGAAAATTGTGAAAAGGAAAAATACAGAAAAAAAAAATCAATACAAAGCAAATCAGTTCAATGAACCCAGCCATGGATGCATCTCAATGTAGTCCAATACTCCCCAAATGTATTTGTTGGAAAGTGATTTGAATTTTTCAATTTCTTTTTGTTTGTCTTGCACTTTGTATCTACATCGCTTTGTATCCGATTTCTTTACAATTTCAAAAATTGTTTAAAGTTTCATTTGGTATTGCATTGTATTATTGTACCTCCTTAAGACAACCTTTTTTCACTCTATAAATACGTTTTGTGACAAACCAGTTCCATGCAACTGCAGCTGCGTGGTCTAGTGCTTAAGTTCTAAGCCTGTTCCTCAAAGTGGCCTACGTTCGATTTCCAACGAAGTATATATTAACCTTGAGTATTGTTGAGGCGATTTACACTTGTACTCGAGGCATTAGGTTCGCCTTCCAACGAAGTATATATTAACCTTGAGTATTGTTGAGGCGATTTACACTTGTACTCAAGGCATTAGGTTCGCCTTCCAACGAAGTATATATTAACCTTGAGTATTGTTGAGGCGATTTACACTTGTACTCGAGGCATTAGGTTCGCCTTCCAACGAAGTATATATTAACCTTGAGTATTGTTGAGGCGATTTACACTTGTACTCGAGGCATTAGGTTCGCCTTCCAACGAAGTATATATTAACCTTGAGTATTGTTGAGGCGATTTACACTTGTACTCGGTGCATGACTTTCGCTGGGCCGCTGCGACTAGCTGACCCAATACGCAGGTAGGGGCTGCCATTAGCCGGGAGGAATTCCTCCCGGTAGCGTGCGTGCGCATCCTACGCTTTAACATTGGAAATGCGTGGACCACAACGTGTTCCCCAGTCTAAAAAAAGCACAGCCAATCAGAAAATTCAGTGCTTGGCCAATCAGCCATGAGAGATGGACAGCACCGACCTGCCTATCGCGTTTACGCTTAGGCAAGTCCCAGCCAATGCATGACTATGCATCATATAGTCTTATATCGATCATTCTTATGTGTATCCCAGATAGCATTGAAAATCAGAACATCGGTGCGACATTGACAATGTACGATGTTGTTCTGACAGCGGCCAATATTGAAACGGCACTGGCCCGCTTTAGAATACTATCTGGAATAGAATAAATATGAACAAATTTATCATTTTAATCTATGGACCATCCTAGTATGAGTGTGCTATTCATATTTACCTAAGCAGCTAAAACCTACTATAACTTGTGCTATTGATGCCCAGGTAAAAATTCAGAAAGACTTATTTCATTTCAAATAATATATTATGGCAAAGCTGCCATTTGGCCCCTCTTGAATAAATATGAACAAATTTATCATTTTAATCTATGGACCATCCTAGTATGAGTGTGCTATTCATATTTACCTAAGCAGCTAAAACCTACTATAACTTGTGCTATTGATGCCCAGGTAAAAATTCAGAAAGACTTATTTCATTTCAAATATGGCAAAGCTGCCATTTGGCCCCTCTTATGAAAGACCTGGAGCAGTTGGAGTCTGGATTCCTACCCCATCGAGGGGTGAAGAGGTCGGGCATTGTATACGATTTAATTAACACCTGTTTCATTACAAACTCTTTGTTTAAGCTGACTAAGCTTCATAACAATATAGGATTGATAGGCCTACAATGTAAATAGATACAATACAATGAAGCTCTGCGCAATGTTCTTCTATTGTGCAATTAGCAAGCTGCTGAAGCTTTAGATTTATCAGGGACTTTGTCCTCTGTCCTCGAAAGCAATTACAGCTGACTAAGTGGATTTGGGAAGCTAAGTCCTAAATGTCTAGTAGACTAAAGTCTAATGTAGTGAAAGCAGTGCCTTTAGTTTGCCATTCATGATGTCGATACAAGTGATTTGGAAAGGTATGGTACAGTGCGGTTCCTCTAGAGGCAGTGCGTACTGCACTTAACGTCAAAAGGGTGGCGGGTGGGTGGATTAGAGCTTTACATCCTGTATTTCAGCACCTGTTGGGCTAAATAGGACAGGCAGGGACCATGTTGATAGGATGATGGATGAAACAGCCATCTGACTTACGCTTAACTGGGAATCGAACACGAGACCCAGTGGTTGGAAGCCCAGCGTGCTACCACTAAGCTAGGCCCCCACCCCTCTCAATGTCAAAAGAAATGGGGTGGTAAAATAGCCTCCGTAAAAGTCAGTTTGACTGCCTGGTAAACTACATATGACTCTCATGTAGACATTTTGACACAACACTTGAGTTCAGAGAAAACCAGAAATAAGTGACTTAAATTGAAATTTAATTAAATTTGTCATGTAATCTTGACTATGCAAAGCTGCCATCAGGCAATGTTTCATTATAATTTGACAGGTTATCTCAGATTGCTGATTAAAGCTGATATGACTTTACATAGAATTGTATCTAACTTGTTAACTACATTATACACTATAGGGTGTGGGCCTAGTCTATGGTAGTGCACTGGGCGTCCGACCCCTGGGTCCCGCAAACAATTCCAGGTCAAACCTAAATAAGTTGGCTGGCTGTTTCATCCATCATCTCATTGCCATGGTTCCTGCCTGTCCTAATTAACCCATCAGGTGCAGAAATACAGGACATTAAGCCCTACTCCTTCCAAAACCACCCACCACATTGTATACTATGGGACTAGGTTTTCATTCGAATGTGGGTACGAATATATGCCCAGAACAGTTGATGACCACCTATACAGTTTTTATACCTTCTAGGAGAAATTATTCAGATAATAATCCTGCTTCAGGCCCACAGTGACAACTGCTTGTTCTAGCCTTTTGCCTTCTCTCTTGTGCAGGAACGAAATGTTCTTAGAGGCGTAAGTACTGAAATAATGGTGGCCACATTCTCTGTGAAAGCAGGATTGCATGACTGAACTTCATACATCATTTAACAGAAGCACTCTTTGTATGGCCTCCTTGCCATTCACTCCTGAGTCACGTGACAATTATCTATGACGTCGCCATTTACCAGAACGAGGTTGGGGTGCAGCTAGGAGGCGGAGAAACAGCAATCTTGCAACCGCTGACAGCAAGCAGAGAATGCCTGTGTGCTTTTGTTGTTTAGGACTACATGCAAAGACAGCAGCCTGATTTGACTTCAATTGATTGCAGCTTTGCTTTGGGTTGTTTAAAGAGAACTGGGATGGTGGGAGTACCACCAGGCAATACTGACTCGTCAAAAGCCACTTGTACGGCAATCTCCTCAACTTCAAATCTGCAAAAAGTGCCCATCATTTAACTAAAAACAGAAGAGGTTTTTGACTACGATTTTAGCTATTTTGGTGGTACCTATCAATGATAAGTGGCCAATTTATGGTTATTTAAAAAAAAAAAGACTAAGTGTTTAACTGTTTCCCAGCTCCTCTATAGTACATGGCCAATTGTGCCACGTGCGTTTTCCACGCGTTCGGATAAACGCATGGTTTTTGCCTCATTATAATTAGCTAAAAACCATGCATTTTCTGTGTGTTTACCCTTGTCATGGAAAACGCATGTGGCACATTTGACCATGTAGTAGTAGGCCTACTTTATTGACCAATTAGTCAACCAGTAATTTAGGCCTAATGGATACCAAGACAATAAAACGTCGGGGTTCTGTTCCATTATTGCATGCACCACCGTTCAGGCGATATACTGAATATACTTATAATGAAAGTAATTATAAATATTGGCCAAAAACCATGCACTACTTATCATTGTTTTATATGATAAAAAGTTGTGAAATAGAAGAACCAAATCATGTAATGCTTTGTTGCTTTTAGTTTTGGTTACAAATTTTGTTATCATCCTGTACCATTGCATGGTAAGAACTTATCCCATGACAGCAAGACCGTCAAGCAGATCTTATAAAATCTTAACACTAATCCACTCAACTAACCAGACCAAATGAGTAATGACTGATATAACCCTGCCCAACTGACTGGGCCACTAAATCCACATGATCAATTTGTTCTTTATCATTGATCTGTCAGTCAACTGAGCCCAGTGTGACAAATGAATTGCCAACTAAATACTATGAGGCCAACGATGGAATTAATCTTGGGATCACTTTGCAAGATAAGTGATTTTCATTGCCATGGTAGCACAGTTGAGTGGTTAAACTCTCAGGGCTAATTGCAATAATAGTTACACCAGACTTCAAAGAATGCAGCCTAAATTTTGCGAACTATTGCATGTTTGTAATGCATGGTTTGCGCATGACGAAGAAAATTTCAGGATGCCCACATTTTCCTGCAAAATGAATCCTCTACTTTTTCCAGATCAAAACCAGATTTTTCCGTCCTGGTTAATGTTACAAAATATTCCATATCTTTTGGTCTACTAGATGGATTTGGCAGTCCTAATGTCTAATGTCTTAATGCTACTGGGTCTGAAGCTAAGTCAGCTGATATGACCAGCTACCAGAGGCAGACGTAATGATGAGATGATAAGGCTTGGAGTCCACACCATGTTACATATTTACCCCATGGGTGGGATTTTTTACATGCCTCACCATAGACACCGAATACAAGGCACCTCCAATTTAATGTCTCATGCTATCGACATCCTGTAAAAATGCTAAATATGTCAGCATTTCTGATGTGATCAAAATTGAATGCTTGCCCTACTTTTGCCTAAAGCCCCTGTCACACTAGGCGATTTAGCCATAGTGAACCCGTAGTATTACGCAATTGTTACACAATGCGCTGCCCGGCTCCAACCCGGTGGCTACAAAACGGCTACCCGTGGAAACCCGGCGATACCCGCCAAGCACCCGTGGGACCCGTGGCCAAGCCGGGAGTTTTGGGCGTAGAACCCGCCGAGTCACTCGTAGAACCCAGCGGGTAACCCATGGAAGCCGGCGGGTAACACGTAGAACCCGGCGGGTGCTGCCCCGCCCCTTTTTGCCGCCAGAATCCGTCGCCAACACGGCAAAAAAAGCTGTTACGCCACTCTACGGGTTCACTACGGCTTAGTGTGACTGGGGCTTAAATTACAGACTACAGAATATGTCCTACTTTTCCAGACCATGGAAATGACTTTAGTACATTCTCTACTTTTTCCAGGTTTTCAATACTGTTGGCACCCTGAGAAAATCATTTCGCTCCAAAAAGAACTGCAGTTTTGACATTGTAAAATAAGCTTATTTTATGCCTTTGGCCAATGCCGGTTTATAAAGTTTTCCTGGCGAGGCATGTTATCTGGGATGTCGTTCGTACGAGACATAATATTAGTGGTGCCTCATACCTTGTGTCTCTGGTGGGACATGTAAAAGACCCCACCAGTTGACCAATGGGTAAATGTGTAGCATGGTGTAAACTCCCAACCTTACCAAGTTAGCATCTCATCATTATGTCTGTCAGTGGCATCTGGTCACCTAAAGTAATATAACTAATTCTTTTACTGAGACAATGTAAGAAAAAATACACCGCCCTCCAAAAATATGAGACCATTTTGACCACTGTGTATATACCCAAGTAGTCCTATATTTTTGGAGGGGCTTTGTACAAAAAATCTATCTAAAAAAATTGAATTTTTTCAAGAAAGTCAACAACTGAAGCACTCCAATCTAAATCTCGAGTGTTAGCCAAATATGCAACCAAATGGCACCATTTGGCCTGAAATGCCAAAAGCCAATGAAGACCAATGACTCTGGAGCAATTTATCACACCCCAGGCCTCTGTTGTACACATCTTTTTGATCTGAGCAACAATGGGCTTAGCTAGCAGCTGGAAAACACTGATGCCCAAGTGATGGATTGCTTGTAGCCTTTTTATCCTGCTGCCGAGGCAGCTCAGCCAAATACCAGCTTCTTATGGGACTGTTTTCTTCCTCCAGTGATAAAAGAGAGTGTGAGAGAAAAAAACTGTTAAATTGGATGGACTCGATCTAAGCACGAAGAGCTTAAGTGTTTTCACTGCTATTTTTTTTTATCATGCTTTATTGCTTGTTTTGTAAATACCTTAACAGTCTAGGCTCTCAATAGGATCTAGATCAATAGTGCAGCCCTCTATACAAGTTCTTGCCACTACAGAGGATTAATTGATGACTTTCTGGGCTAGTGGTTGACCATGTAATGTCACACGTTTACCCCCAGTATGGGTTCTTTTCTTGCCTAAGAATAGGCACAATATTATGGTACATTAATTACAATCACTCACCTCATAGGAATAGAAAGACATACAGCTAAATACAGCTCATTGAGAATGCACAAACAGGGAATTGAACCCAAGGCATGGTCATATGAGGAACTATCCAATGTTTTGATCACTGGATAACCCAGATTCAGAATTCTCAAAACTATAGATTGGTAGTGAACCCCTGGCTGGCAATTGTAATGGCAAAAGTTAATTCTTATTTTATTATATATTTACATTATAAATGAAATAATTGGTATAAAGAATAGAAATCAAAATTAATCAATTTGTACAAAGGAAGTTCAAAAGTGGAAATGCAATTTAGTTAATGCTTCTGATCACAATGTCCCTTAATTGCACTTTTGGTGTAAAGCACAATCATCATAAAGAACCACGACATATATTGGTCATTTAAAGTATCACTGCCCATTGTAAACACAATGCACCACAAGTCTAGACACATTAATCACTACCAGAGAACTGTTCTCTGCTTTGGGATAATTTCATTACTACATCATCTCAGTGAGCAATTGTTGATAAGTGTCTCAATCTCCGTAATGTGTAATTATGAGGATTGAATCTGTCTTGTTTCATCATTTCCCAATCTCACGCAGTAGAGCCATGTCCTTGCAAATGCATTGTGATAAATTGCAGTGGATTGCATTATCAAGAACCATCAGTACAATACAATAGTGCACTAATGATTTGTCTGATTGCTCTCTACTATAAATTACATTCTGGTATTCCCCAGATAGCATTCCACATCAGCCCAGCATCGTTTCTATGGTGGCCACATCTACAAGTTGAAACGATTTGGAATGCTATCTGGGTCGTGGTCTACGCTCTAAGTAAAACAGGAGAACCTCATCACTAAGTTATAGTACAACCTCACAATTAAGACCATAACCAGATGGATAGCAAATAATGTAAAGCCTATTTTATCAATGTTTTGTACTAATCAACTGCATGCCAGTCCTTTTAATTACTTTATGTTTTTATTCTATTTTTACCTCTTTAAATGTCCATTTCTATTTCTGTTCTATCCGTCAGGGCCATATTGTAAAACAGTTTTTATACTGAATATGTTACCCTGTATATATATATATATATTTTATAAGTAAATAAATAGTATTTTAAACCAGGACAACTTAGGCGATGTTGATACAATATGTTGTACCGACTGGGGCCAACATTGAAACAACGCTGGCCTGATTTGGACTGCTATCCAAGAACCTTGATAGAATGCCATATTGGGCCAACATTGGATCAATGTTACATGGACATGGGCCAACATTGAGCTGACCATGCCGACACTAGGCTAACATTGAGCCAATACCGAGATAACATGCCACATTGGTGGATCATCATCGGCTGAGTATCTGGCAGTATTGACCGCTGTCCGACAATGATCCAATCTGATGTCTGAGATATGGCCAACCATCTAGGTAACTGTTGGAAGATTTGGATTTAATCGGGCAGTTTTCTGAATAGTTTGGCAGGTTAATATGATGAGAATACCCACAAAACATGGAATATATGCTCAACATCAGCCCTCGACAGCCCCCGACAGCCCCCGACAGCCTCGACAGCTCCAACAGCCAATGTTGGAATGATGTTGATGCAAATTGACATGCTATCTAGGTAACCGAAATACAATAGTGATAATGATTAATTTTATGATTAAGAAAGTAGAATCCAGATAATAGGCCATATCGGTTAAATGTTGGCCTTAAATCAACACCTTCGGCTCGTTGTCAGTCCAGTGTCAGCCTGATGCTGAACTAATGGTCTATATTGGCCCAATATAATATGGTACAATGCAGCCTGGCCCTGTTGATATAAATGGTACTTGACATTGTTTATTTTTCTTTTGGCACACTATAACTCTATGAGGGTCTTAATGGTGAGGGTTTTCATGGTAGTGTGGTGATCTTAGGGAGGGGTTCCTCTGTTGTTCCAGTGCTGCTGTGTCTAAATCAAATTCTCTGACACTTGAGGGAGAGCTGGGCGTGACCCATTTGCTGAATCAATGTGATGCTGTAATTTGATGCAATGCTCGGCAGAAGTGTTACACCTCTAGCTGTTCATTCTCCTGTAAAGAATGATTACTTAAGGCCATTCAGGCTCTGCTAATGTGTAAATACAGAAGTTCAGATATCAATACACAATCTTTAGGCAGGGTCTTCCCTTGTACTCAGTTGCTGAGATGTAGAAGAGTGCATGGATGGAGCAAATGCCCATCTGGTCTAAAACCCTTGCTACAGTAACATCTTCAGATTCATATGTAATATTCTTATAAAGTATAGGACAAAATATAATGTCCCACAATATGAAAGTGTGGAGTCTTCCAAAATGATATTTCAAATAATATCACCCAAACACTGCTAAAATATTTCCACGATATAAACTGCATAGATGATTATGGGCTTAATGTTTTAGGGAGTTAACATGCAATGTATTGGGGTCTGGGTTCGAATCGTGATAATTTTGTTTGATCTAAATGACATTCGTGATTTTAATGTGTCTTAATTCAACCATACAGAAATATGTACAGCGGTGGAAATCATTTTTCACAAACCTGATATATTTTGTATCCCTCAAATTGTATCAGATTTGTTCGTAGGACGAAATCACACCGTACAAGGCCAGAGTCCACGAGTACCATCATACAGGCAAGCAAGGCTAACCACTTTTCCAACAGGCCTAAAGTCTATGAACAAAAGTTAATCCCTGTCCACTTGATAAGGCAACCACTAAAACCAAGAATTTATTTGTCTAGGTCAGTTTCTAAAGATCTTGGCCAACTGTATTTACTGCTACACTTCCGACTCCAACTAATTTTGAGCTGTACAATGAACTCAGACTTGTTTGATTCATATTACATCTATATGCATATAGTTGTACACATGGTGCATGAACATGACATATATATGTAATAAGGGTGACACCTCCAAGATAAATATATAACGCTCCTAAGTGGCCACCCATGATTTCTGAGGTCCTTTCGATCCATTCAGTTGAGATTATTTTCAAGAAAATCTATGTGAAGAGCCCATGCACTACCTTCAGATCTCCCCATCTTCCATTGTGCAGCATAGCATCTTCCCAGCTTCTTGCAGCATCATTTATTAATGCCAATAAAGCTCTTACATTCTCTAACTTGATTCTTGGACTGTGCAAGTGGATTTGGCAAGTGATACATGGCTCTTCGCTACTTGGATGGACAAACTAAATGCTGGAATACAGTATCGCTCATACTTTATGTTCAGGATTTTACTAGATAGATTTTAGCTGTAGACCATTACTTAAACACCTTGCTGCCTGTCACTAAGTCAAACCATTTAGCTATACTATAGCAGTCTGCTGAAAGCTGTAACTAAAGTACTGATTGATATACACGTATTGAAAATATTATCCATTATATAAGGACAATCTCTATCACTGAATTATTATTTCTGAGCTAATAGGTGTAAGTTGTAAGTCACACTAATTTGTCCATAAGCACGAGATGCCAAATTGGAGGTTCCTCGTACACGATGTGTATGCTGAGGCAAGTAAAAGACCCCACCAATGGGATAAATGTATAACATGGCGTGGACTCCAAGCATAAGACCCAGCAGCATTAAGACATAAGACATAAAACTCATAAGTTGTCAGTAGTTGTTGTACTAATGTTGCACTAATGTGGGATTTCAGTTGAGCTGACTATTAGGTGTCCCCTGCTAGGTATATTGCTAGCTTCTTGTTGTAGCTTCGGGTAAAACTATAAGATTCCTCATCCTGAAACTAAAGACGAGCCATCAAGGTCTAATGTGGCTTGTTTCCTTTTATGTTAGTCCTTGGTGTGTTTTTGTAATGACTTGTCCCCCAGCTAGTTTACTGCCAAATGACTTTGTTGTCACAAAACTGAGCTTGCTACACCTGCTACTCAAATGATTTCAAGGTGTCACATGCTGTCTAATGGCCTAAGCCCGGGCTAAGGACTCAGGAAGGGAATGCATTGGCTCCCAGATATTTCTGATGTAGGGACTGATAAATCGGTCAAGCTCCAAGATAACATACTGCATCGGCCGATCGCATCTTCAGGCCGGTCCCTGATAACATGCTACGGCAGCCCAATGTTGGCCCGATGTTGGCTCAATGTTTGCCCATGTTGGTCCGATGGTAGCCCGATGTTGGTCCGACGTTGCCCACATCGGGCCGACGTTTAGCCGATGTGACATGCCATCTGGGGTGTTGCTAACATTAAGTAGACGTCGGGCCAACCTTACATGCTATCTAGAATAGGTCATTCAGGAATTTTTCGACAGATCTTTATCTAAGAAAGTAATTTCCATGGACGCATAGCAATACGTCCATGGTAATTTCCAACAGTAACAAGAAAAACTATTGTCAAAGGATTGTGAAATAAACTATAATGGTCCATACCTTAAATAAGGCGCTTATCTTGCCTCGATTTTCCCTCAAGACCCAAGTGGTTAAATCTGAATTTGATTTTACGTTTTGCCTCTGATGGTGGGTCATAGATTGCATTCATCCACACCATGTTACTAAATTACGGATTGTATTTAGGAATCACAACATTTCCTGTTTGGTTCGATTGTTGATACACACCATGTAGCTATGTAGCTAGTATAGGATGTGGCCTCAGTGATGAGCTTAGAATTCAATTTGTCTCCCAATAAATCAAGCATCAACAATGGAGATTGGCAAAGCCTATACATCTTTTATTGATGAGGTATTGAGTGATTTGTGAATATCGTGACTAAACCTAAATAAGCCACTTCCTTGAAAGCCACATAAAGATTAGGCAGCTCAAGGCAAATATGCTATTATTGCACGTACACTGGGCACTATAAGATATTGGAATTTATACCAAAGACATGAACTACTAGGTTTGCAATGTATCTGAATCTTGGGCCTGTTTCTCATCAATAGAATCGTTTGTTTGGTCTTGAATTCTGTAGTCTGTCCTGAAAACTCTTGCTCAAATTTGTGTGTGATGTGGAGTGTTATGTATCATATCATTAAAGATATGAAGATATGTATCGGATAATATGCTAGATCGGATTGACATCAGCGCGACATCTGCAATGTTGATGGGGTGTTGTCCCGACGGTGGTCATTATTGAAACAATGTTTTCCTGATTAAGAATGCTGTCAAAATATGATCAGGGGGACACTTACATGGCCAATTGTGCCACGTGCGTTTTCCAAGCGTTTGGATAAACTAATGGAAAATGCATGGTTTTTGTCTCATTATAATTAGCTAAAAACCATGCGTTTTCCATGTGTTTATCCTTCTCATGGAAAACGCACATGGCACATTTGGCCATGTAGAAATGTCAATATAGTAGTATAGGCATAACCCAGATAATATGCTCCATAGGCTCAACATGGGCCCAAAGATGGCCATCGACAGCCGATGTTGGTACGATTTTTACCCGATCTTGCATGCCGTCTTTGTGATGTTACGCTTGCCATGGATTATTTTGTTTCCCAATTCTTGCAAGAGGGTGGGGTTTAGTGGTGCAAAATGGGTATATTGTTGGAAAATAAAAGATGATGTACACCCTCTAATGAATACAAAGTAGCGATTCCTAATTTTATAATTGAAACAGACTGAGTTTTAAATGACATTAAATTTGATGGTATACATCTCCATGTCTCACATGTAACAATTTTACATTTGCATAGTTGCACATCTATGCCTTAGCTTATTTTTCCACATTTTGAGTACAATACCTATCCAGTTGATTTCCTTTGAGCAATAAGTAGATATATCAAAAACACTGTTCAGAAGACCACGTCACCATGAAGACCAGCAATTGAGAGTCAGTAGTAACATCCCATTGTACTGAAATCATTGCTACCATATCCACTGTCCAAGCCCAGCATCTTAGAGCACACTATGCTCTTACCAGGCAGCCCATTCCAGGGGACAAATCATTTGTTTAGGACTGACAAACCTATTTGAGATTGGGCCTCTAGGCCGGGAATGGAACAAGGCTCTAAATCACACCTACCAATACTCTGACAGCCTCTATAGGACAGCAAGAGACTTGGGCAGTCACAGCGTTAGTATGATAGCCTCAGGCAGTCCATTCATTCATTGTAAACAGATGGACTTTTCAAGTTATAACACTAATGTCCTCCACTTTTCCATTACCACCAATGTGTCCCAAGTAGAAGAACACATCAATCAAGGTCACTGACCTACTCAAGACACACCAATAAAGACCAATGACCTATTCCTCTGGATGGTTGGTTGGTTTAGATGGTTTGGTGCACAGTTATAAGGAATATTGGTGAGAGTCCATCTGGCAGCTGGTTACGGTGGTTAGGTTATGGATTGGATCTAGAATTTTCAACATATACCACATAAGTATTACTTGTAGTGGTGTACCAGTTTGGATATATGGAACACATCGATAACAAAGTAGTCTTTTTTCCAATTCCTCTAATTAACCCTTTTGTATCACTGTGATTGCAATTCAATTAGTAATATTTTGTTACTTAATCTAAAATCTGTTTCCATTCATCCGCTGTGAGCCAATCGGAATGCTTCGTTGTCATCCAGTATGGGTGTATGCTGTCCAGAAACAGAGTATATTGCATAGCTGCTAAGTTTCTGGACCGCTGCAGTGTGTGTTGTATAATGTGGAGAATATAAGTAATGTAGTAGCGAGCCTACTAAGTAATGGTGGATGGTGTGTCATCCCATAAAACTCCATACTGGACTCCTCATCGTCCATTTTTGCTATGATATCAATTTAGAGATTATACTCTTTTCAGAATGGCAGAGATCCGACGGAAGTTCCAGGAGTTCGATGTGGATGGAAACGGATACGTAACCGCTCACGAGGCCCATGAAATTCTGCGGAAAGAACTGGCATTTACTCCTGAGCAGTCGATTAAACTTGTCCGGCGATATGACAAAAATGGTGATGGACAACTGTCATATGAGGAGTTTGCAAAATTTTATGGAAAAGTCAAGGCTAAGTAAGTACATGGTGATTTTGAAGGAAACTTAAAGAGGTTTGAATCTTTGGGAACAACGCCTGACTGTGATAAGGCTACAGTACATACATACTTATTTGTTATATACCCATCTGTTGTCCAATAAAAAAGAAAAACACTAAATGATATGATAGATAAATTTCTTACATTTACCAAGGTTTATATTTATTTTAGTGGTGATAGGTGTAGGCCAACTATAAGCTAGAAGTAGACTGAAGTGGCTGGCTTTAGCTACAGACAGGAAACATTTGCTACAGCTGTCTACAGTGGACCATATTTTAATTATGAAACTGTTACAGTTTTCATTAATGGAACATAGATCTAGAAAAAAGAATATAACTAAATTTTGAACCAGGTAACATTTTGCATTCACATGTACATTGTCAAAAGAAATCTGAAGCTTTCCTGTCTGGGGAAACTCGGGGTGAGTGCGTGAATTAGGAATTTCCGTCCACTGCATTTCTGCACTGTGTTTTGGCTCACCAGCAAAAATGTAATCATAGCAGTAGGACAATCTTTTCCCCAACTTTCCCAGGGTGCGGGCCTAGCTCAGCAGTAGCTCACTGGGCTTCCAACCACTGGGTTCAGGGTTTGCTTCCCGTTCGAGCCTAAGTTGGATGGCTGTTTCAACCTTCATCTCATAGCCATGGTCCCTGCCTGTCCTTATTAGCCCAATAGGCGCTAGCTCAACGAAACAATGGTGTCTGATTGAACAGCTCTAGAAGGTGTTTAAAGCTATTAGCTAAGCTCTGCCATCAGGATCTGATATATGACAAAAATAGTGATGGACAACTCACCATGTAATAATACTTAAGTTGTGTCTAAAACTAGGACTAGTTTTAGACACAAGTATACGTTACCTTATTTGGAGTGAGAGTGGGACCCTAGCTCATTGGTGGCATGCAGGGCTTCCAACCACTTGGTCTGGGTTTAATTCCGGGTCATGCCTACAGTGCAGTGCCATAGTCCCTGCCTGTCCTAATTACCCCCCAGGTGCAGAAATACAGGACTTAAAGCCCTATTCCATCCATCACATTATATGGAGTGGCCTTGACACTCTAAAAGTATTACCAATGACACAGGGATAAGTCTTCCGTTAGAGTAGGAGAGCAGTTAGTACTTGACCAAGATCCTAGGTTTAATGATGACTAGGAGCAAGAATGACCTTGAACGTGTCCTTGAATGTGTCCACTGAAGTACAAAGCAACCGCCTCCTGTGTTAAATGTAGGTAATTTATTGGGCCATTACAACCTTCCTCTGGAAACTAAAACTGGCCGTGGGTAATTGGTGGGTTCTTGAAAAAAAAAAGACTATGGTGCTGTTTTGAACATGACAGCATATTTGCCAATTCATTGTGGATTACGTTAATTAGGTCTCTTGCATACGTGAGTTCATGAAACTATAGTGCTCATGAGTCTGAAAACATATGGTAGTTTGCAAAATCTCACTATAGTTTGTTCTTCTACAGTCCAAATTTCAAAACGACTAATTGTACAGTTAGTTTCATCTAAAATGGCATGTTAAATTAACCTAGACGACGTTAGATAACTTTAGTTATTGGATGCTACCTGCAACAAAACTGATCTTTCTGGCTACTCAAAGCCAGATCTAAAAGTATGTATTACGATATATAAGATAAATGTCTCATGTTTTCAAGTTTTATAATTATTGTTGCCGGACCATTCATTTAAGACAAACAAGGTTTAACATTCGGGTCATTCTTTATTCCCAGATAACGAAAACACCTGAAATAACAAACCCAGATGAGTAATGCAGCCAATGATTTATGTCTCACTCATAACGAATATGTGAAATGTATAATGATAAGTCATACCCTGTTTGGGTGTTTTCGTAGCACATAGTGTATTTATCTAGACGCATCGCATCATTAGGTTGCCCATGTTGGGGTTACCTACCTAGTTTCATACAAATGCGATATGAAATACATAAACTAAATATAAACTCTTTTGACTAAATACATAATAGTGAACCAAAGTGTTACTTACAGATGTGTTCTGAAGTTGAGTCAAATGGGACTAGCCCATCAGGAATACTTGAGGAGTTGTGGACTCCTGGGCTGTCCTGGGTGGAATGGTCATTCACTGCTTCTTTGAATGCCACTCCACCTGGTCAGCCACCTGGTGGGCAATTATTAGTGCACTCAAGTGCCCCCTAGTTATTAACAGGGCAACTATTACTAACTAATGCATGAACGTATGAACTGTAACTATACAATAGCTATATTTATAAGCCATTACGGCAACATTATTGTTCTAGTGGTGGTAGGTGTAAGCTATTAGCTAGAAATAGACAGAAGCGGCTGACTTTAGCCAGTTACAGGTTACAGCCAGGGTTAGGCCACTACAGCTGTCTAGAGTCGACCATGTCTTATAAAACTAACTGTATGCATGACACTTTTTACAAAAAAAAAAAAACCAAACTCGTATGAACTGTACTCCTGTATCGCTTGTCATTGTAGTCTCATGGTGTTCTGCATATTTTACCTTTAATTCTTATCCATGTGAACTTACTATAATTATTTATTAAATTTATATAGCGCTACTATTTACAAAGGTAATTCAAGTGCGCTGTACAATGATATTTAAATCGATTGAAAAAGAAATGTCTTTAATTTGCTTTTAAAAGTTAAGTAATTGTCTTTATTTTGGATGCTTCCTGGCAAAGAGTTCCACACACGAGGACCATATACACTGAATGACCTTTGTGCAAAGGTCGAACGTCTTGTAAATGGGACAGTGAGGATGATATTGTCACTATTGGACGATCTTACCCATCAGAATGAGATTCATATTATTAGCCAATGTACTGCACATAAAAAGCAACAGCCATTCAAAAGTAAAAAAATATTGCAAAGACATGCTATTCGGGTAGTGTCACCATTTTAAAATGTTTAAGTACCTATGTACGGTTTTAATTAATTTACTTTTAAGGGTGCAAAGCTATGGAACTGCTTACCTAGTGATATTAAAAAAGTTATCTAGTCTTCATGAGTTTAAGGAATCATTTATAAGAAACTACAAATTCAAAAGTCTTCAAAATATTATTATGATGTGTATGAGATGATATATATAAATAATGAGGTAAATTGTATATACAGTGTTTGTACATAGCTGTATATTATTTTTATAATCTTTGTTTTTATCACAACATAGCTTTGACAGCTAATTCTATCTATTTTTTAAATGTGATGCAAAATAAAGATTGTTGTTATTGTGGATTATTGTTATATTATTGTAAATATGACCTAAAGTGCAATTTCCAGGAGAAGCGTTCGATTTGTGTAGGAGAGTATGGTGTTCAGCTGGGCTATCCTTCTCTACCTGTGCATAATCGTTACCAATTTCACCAAAACATCACTTCCAATTTCAGAGCTGAACAAGTGAAGGAGATGTTCAAAGAATTCGACAAGGACAACAATGGCTCCATCTCGATGAGTGAGGCGAAACTGATGCTGCGACGGCTGCGCATTCCCGACTCGGAAGTGGAGACCCTGGTGGCCATTCACGACAAAAACCAAGATGGCGAACTACAATACGAAGAATTCGTTGAATTTTTGCTCCATTCATAGAGAAAAAAAAACATAGACTTTTCAAGTTTTAGGATGTGGATCACTTTTTGCAGCTATAGGCCTTTACATCATGCATATATTTGTGCTGGTATTCACAGCTTGTACATGAACTGCAGCGGTTAATTTCAAGCTTCACAATTGTGTGACTTTATTGTCCTATTTTCAGGACATCAGCTCAGTCACAAACTGATCTACAATTTTCCTGGTTAAATACTACAATGAGAATATGATAACATTGTTACTACTAAGTAAACTACATGTATTTATTAAATGCCTTAGACATAGTGTGCGAACGCCATGTTTTAGCATATTTTTAGCAATAAAATTAGAAATACGAGAAAACATTTTCAAACTTTCAATCCGTCTAATGGTAAGCCTGGTGGTTTATTATAGTCTTGATTTAGGTCAGTAAAGTCATCAAGCTAGCATAGTCTCTTACATACAACCTTATAGGACTTTTTTTGTCTTTTCTCTCTTTCTATATTACCTTTTATCTATCTTACCTATATCTGGTAGTCCGCTATGTTAGATTGTAAAGTCCAATAATCAATGCTTCACTCCTTATAATTATTGCTTCGCTCCTTATAATCATTGCTTCACTCCTAATCTATACGTGTTTCCTCACCTATTCTTACTACTTAAGTACTATGATAATTTAGTATTCCGATATTGTAATTCTATAGAAATTTTAATAATGATTATTTCAGTGAACTTGATAGTTCTAACTGATAAGACATTCTTCTGAATGGAGTCTTCCAATCATTAAATTGTGCATATAGTCTAGCAATGTTAGGATAGAGTTCGTCACCAAAGAATTTTCTGTCAATATAAATAAACCAATTTCATAGGGTCGTATCCAATTGCACTTAAATGCACTGCATGATTCCTCACTTTGATTGCAATTAAAGACAATTATTTGCCAAATATATATCAAGATCATTTATAATTCATCCTTGGCTCCATTTGTCAGGTGAACCATCTAAAAAGCATCTAAAAACTATGCTTAGCTTGAATGTGCGTTTATTGCAGCTCACTTTAATTGCAATCAAATACCAATTTACATTTGAATTGCAGTCGACATATGCAAAATTGAAACCTCGAATAAAATAATATTTTGTTGCATTCCAATAACAATTGTTTTACTCTAATCCCCTTAGTAATGGAACCCATTTAAAGAATTTTGCCAGTTTCTCTTTTCATCATTTAAGTTTTCTAAATAAGATCTAATTTTCCTATAATTAGAATGGAACTTCACTATTATGACCAACTGTCTTGTAAAATTAAGTCAACTTTTTTTTAGAAGTGAGGCTGTCTTTTATAATGCACTCGTTTTGTTGTAAATGTTTATTACCCCTTATTTAATCTTCAAACTTTGTGCACCACAAACCAAAAGCTTGGGCCAATCACAGATTTTTAAATGTTGACACTGGAGATTATTTGAATTTGTGTGGAGAAAGGAGAATTAGATACTATTATCATTTTCATGGTCAATGGCATGTTAAATTGGTATGCTAATGCAGAATACTCACATAGCATGCCATGACTTGTATACCTGGCTATACTGGGTCATCTACTGGGTCAATGAGTATTTTGCCAGTGCAATGGAAGCTCTACCAATTAGACTGCTCTTAATTGTCTCAGAATAGCTATTAAATTTTTTACCACATTTAGGAGATACACAAATGGTGTGCAAAAACTTACTTCCACTACATGTGCAGGCAAGTTTCATAATTTTACTGCCTATATATCATGGCCAAATGTGCCACGTGCGTTTTCCATGCATTTGGATAAACGCATGGAAAACGCAAGGTTTTTTCTTCATTATAATTAGCTAAAAACCATGCATTTTCCATGCGTTTATCCTTCTCATGGAATACGCACGTGGCACATTTGGCCATGTATATAGCACAACAGTTTTTTATATTATTTTTTTTCTGCATTAGTTTTGGATGGCTCAAACTATTGGTGTTACACCTAATTAATATATATTCTTAAACTTTAACCATTTATCTTATCCCTATATATCTGCATAATATAAATCCATAATAACCTTTAGTGTCACCACCATAGATGAAAAATTGTGCAAATGTTATTTATGTCAGATTATGCTTGTGACTTCGGCATATTATTGCTGCCAACATATGCTCAATTATTGTTATACATTATTGCTGTTTTCTACTAAATGCTAGACTATGTCATGATTATATATCGTTTATTGAAAATAACAGAATTTCATTCGTATAAACAGTAGTATATTACAAATGTAGTGTATAATGGTGTGTTTTGTCCTTAGCACAATAACGTTTATTGATATGTTAATAATAACATAATTTTTAATGAATCAGTAATTTGTGGCATTCCTAACAGTCGAAAAATACCCAAAAACTAAAATCGTCAAAATTAAATTTATATTGTCATCATAATTAATGCTTTCGTCGTTGAAATTCAATCGCTCAATTTAGAATTCCGCTATTTTATTCAATTTCTCTAATAATTACGTTATCTCAAGAATATCAAGCCTCAATTTTGATGTTGTAATAGTATATAAACACACGCGATGTATTTAGAAATGCTTTTCATTGCTTGTTAAAATTTCATTTATTGTGTGAATTTCCAATTTCGTCTTTGTATGTGACTATGTTGCGATATAGAATGTCACACGATATTATAAATACACTCGTATATCAATTCGTTATGATAATATTGATAATATACACAAAATATGAACTGTATAGAGATGTCACATTACAGTGTATTTCTGTTTCTGCCTATCTGCAACGAATTCATGAAACCTGTAATAAAGGGCAAGAAAATATGTTATTTTGCTTATTTCTTTAAAAATTTAAAACTTTTAAAATGTCTCAAAAGTATGCAAATGTACTGGCATTCTCACCCAAAATAATTTATCAGTGCGGAATCATTGATCACATGCATACACTCGGCGACAGTGGATTTGGCCACGACACTAAGATTCGCCACCCCCATAAAACTACAATAAACACATTTTAGATGGCTGCCGCAATTTTACAACACTGTTAATGAGTTATAGAATTAGTTTGCTAGCAAATCAAGACCTTGCAATGTTTATATTCATGTTTAAGGGGAGTGACGAATCTCAGTGTCGTGGCGAATTTGACTGTCGCCGAGTGTACAGCCAGTGGCGTCACCCCTAATCACATGCCTCAGCCCCCCCCCCCCCCCCCCAAATTGCTGCTTAAATAAAAAGCTATATATAGGCAGGAGTAGATAATATTATACAATATGTTAATGAAAATAGTAGGGACATCAGATTATTGCTCAGAATTGTATTCAATGTATATATTTAGGGTTTATGTGACGTCATAAAACATGTGTAGCTGAGGGAGAGGTGCATGATCAAACAAAGCTTACACTGCAAGCTGTAGCTCTTTTGGTTAACACGAAGACAGTAAAGTCATTAACTCAATGACCAACACGTTTTCACCCATTTTTACCCTAGTTTATCACATGTTCTAATGCTATTCAACGGTCTATACAACCTCAATGAACTAGATTTGAAGATTTGACCCCAAATTTCCCTTTTGTGGTTTCCTTCTAAAACGCCCAACTCAGCTTAATCAAGAATTGCTCTAGTTGTCAGTTGTAGAAATCTATAGCTGACTGCACTTAGTGAAGTGATGGAAAGGTCTTCATCATCAAAAGGTCACCCGGGTGACATAAGAACATTTTTTTGCACACGAACCTCCAAAAATGATCTTCAAGACCAAATGGCCAATGTGGATCATGATGATGCACCAGAAACAACAAAAGATATCCAAGCCATACAGGTTAGTTAAATAGGAGAACATTCAGACACAGTGTGATAAATCTGTGTGTTGGGTATACTGAGGTGGGATAAATCACTGTCAAATTATTAATATTAATGACAATGAATATATATAATTATCTAACATTTTGTGGGGAAAACAAGCTTTGCCTAAAATCCAATTTAAGGAGTGGGCCTCTTTAATTGTTTTTATATTATGGTAACTGTGGTACATTGAGGGTTAATTGACTATACTTTTTTCAGGGACTACAAAGCACAAGCAAAAACATAGAGATGCTCACTAAAGAACGAGATCCAGGCCTAACCATGAAGCCTGGAGAATGACCCACCCAACCAAGACTTAAGGACTATCCAGAAACACTGTCAGGTTCTCAGACCAGGTCTTTCCTGTTTGAATGGTTTAGCAAGTATGAATGGCTTGAATACTCTATCAAAGGTGACAAGGCACATGGCTTTGCATGCAGGCTCTTTGGTGGTACTTTGGGCCACCAGGAAGGAGCATTTACCAGTGAAGGTTTTAATCACTGGAAGAAGATGCACGAGAAAGCATTAAAGCGTGAAAAAGCCACATACCATGAGCTTGCCATGGAAAAATGGCTTAATTTCAAGATCCCAAAATTACATGGTGATGTCCATCAGCAAGTTGAGAACTAACACAAAAAACAGGTCCTGGAAAACATAGACTATATAAAAACACTAATGAACATTGTTATGGTCTGGCTGCCCCACAGCTCCACCCCCACCCGGACATAAGTGACCGTCAGGATGGCCAGGGGCACGAAGTAGTTGACACACATCAGGAATATGTTGTATCTGCAACAAAAAAGGTCACATTTTGAAGTAGGCCTAATATATTGTACTGGCGTTTAAGGTTGCTACAACTGTCTAGAGTCGACCATATTTTATTAAACTAACTGTAAGATAATGGTCTCATTGTTATAACTGGGCTTGTTAGTACATATCAGTGGGGTAGGCCAACGCCCATATTTGTTTACATTAAAGCAAGTTGCAGCTAGCAGCTTGCTGAACCCAATTATGGATATTGTTTTTGCATGCGATTTTCTTTTAGGGAGGCTGGTGAAAATGTACAAGTCATACAATGACATTGTGGTATTATATAGAACTTTAATACCAAAAGATTGCAGATAATGCCAAGTACATTTCTGGATTGAGTCAAAATTTTCTATTGCAAGCAGTAGCAAATTGTGCAATTGATGTCATAGTCAAAGAGGCAAAATCAGCATCCTTTGCAGTGATATCAGATGAGACTTGAGATGTCAGTGTTACTGAGCAACTCAGTGTATGCATCAGATATGTGTTAAATGAAACTGTAAATGAAAGAATTCTTGGCTTCATTGCTCGGAAGGATCTTGATGCTGCTTGTGTGGCTAATGCTTTATAGTGGATTTTCACAGAAGGTTCTCTGTATTTCCACCAGGTGGCTAAAACAGAATACTGCAATTCTATTGGCGGAAAAAGTACCTGCCCTTGACTGTGATTGGCTAAAACAAAGTACATCCTAGCAGCAGTATTTTTAGTGCATTTTAATGTATATTTGACACTTTTTCATTTAGTTGATGTTTGTTATTTTTCTGAGAAAGTTATATTTATGAAATCCGTTAGTTATTACCTACTCTGTCTGAAAAGCAAAATGAGTAATAAGAGGGGAGGAAAGACTTATGTCCTGCTGAATTCAGGGCTGTTCAGTGAAAAGACTATTGGGGGAACTCACTAGGCTGGGACTAGGTATCAGTAAACTGGTGGCACTGTGCTAGGATACATCATCTGTAATGAGTGGCAAGATCAGTGGTGTTCAGGCAAGGGTCCGTGATGCAGCTAATAACCCATGTTTTTATGTCCCATGCTCAGCTCCAAATTGCAATTGGTTATGACCCACACTGCAGGTTGCCTGCCACAGGTGGCTGATTTCTTTGATTTAGTTTCATCTCTGATTGATTTCATCCGTGGCTCAACCTTGCGCCATGATGTCTTTGTAGATATCCCAAGAGACCGGCAGGTGCCAGTGGGAGTATAATCACAAGCCCCTTAATTAAAGCAATAACACAAAGGTACGTAATTCTTATTGATACCCTTGGAGATCTGGCTCACCATGGACGATTTGGTGAAGAAAAGGAATTGGCCAATGGATTCCTGCCATCACTGAATAAGTTTGATACTGTTTTTTTTATTGCATTCTCTGAAATTTTTGACATAACTCCATTGTCAAAGATGTGGCAGAATGAAGATATGGATCTTGCTGCAGCAGTCAACCTAGCACAAGAAACCATCTAGCTTCTTAATGAAAAAGAACTGAAGAACATTTCAGTACCATTTGGCAAAAAGCTGTTGATTTTGCTGCAGCAAGAATCATAACTTCATCTCTGCAAGAACCTACTAGGTCAAGGAGGCAAACAAAACGGTCCTCAAGACTTTTGGGCTCAGAACACTGACAGAACTGAGGACCCAAAATCCTTCTGTAAAAGAGCTCTTTACTTGCCTATAAAGTCCTTAGTGAATTTAGACAAAGACTTGATGAACCAAGGAATATCCTACTTGGTGTAGCTGCTTGTCACCCATTGTCGCTAAATTTCTTAAATGAAGTTGACTTAAAATACCTGGCCGATCAGTACTTTGTGGAAAGTTATAATGCAGAGCTCCTTATTGCTAAGAAACACTGACAGATGTGAAATCATTCTCCAGTGCTTTAGAGAAGCTAAAGCCACTGCAGCATGGCTTTAGCACACTTTGGACTTTAATGAATTTAGGTCTCACTTTCCCAGTCAGAAATGCCAAATGTGAGGTCTTTTTCTGTTTTGAAATAGAGTCTTTTCACTGAACAGCCCTGAATTCAGCAAGACATAAGTCTTTCCTCTCCTCTTATTACTCATTTTGCTTTTCAGACACCGTAGGTAATAACTTACGGATTCCATAAATATTACTTTCTCAGAAAAATAACACAAATCAACTAAATGATGAAGTGTCAAATATCCATTAAAATGCACTAAAAATACTGCCGCTAGGATACACTTTGCTTCAGCCAATCAAAGTCAAGGGCGGGAACTTTATCAGCCAATAGAATTGCATTATTCTGTTTTAGCCACCTGGTGGAAATACAGAGAACCTTCTGTGAAAATCCACTATTGGTAAAGACATTCCTCAGGGCAACAATGGGCCAAGAAAGGCTAACTAGTCTGGGTACAATTTCCATTGAAAAAACTGTGGTTGATTCCCTTGACCTTGATGTGGTAGACAAATTTGCTGCACTGCCCATACCATCACAGTCAAGCTCAGGAGAATCCACCCATTGGCGTTTAGAGATTGTTTAAACAGTTGTTATACATAAAAGGATGACAGTTCATGGTTTTGCTTTCTGCATAAGAATTAAAAAAGTATGCCTTAAACTTAGATGTTATGATATGCATTATTGTTTTAGTTAAATCCTATTAGTAGTGGAATCAAGGGTGTATTGTTCATAATATATATTTTGGCAATTTTTTCATCATTATAACCATTTGTTATAGTCACAAAGAAGCAGCAGAAATAACAATGGTGAATATAGCAAAATTCAGCGAGATAGTTTGGTAACAACTTCTTGCTAACATTTCAGCCCATTTTGGGCTGTTCCGTGTGGGCCATTTGTGGCAAAATATGACCGAAAACCGGTGAAAATTTATTTGATTCCTACCATAAGGTGTTTCAGAGGTACAGTGTTCAATTCCTCTCACAGGTTAAGGGCTGCAAATTAGCTGGGAGTATATGGCATGATATATTAACCAGTACAAGTTCTGACAGCACCACATCATATATATACACTTTTTTCTTTACCTGACATGAGCAATCATTTACTGAAACGTATTTTCATTCTAATTAAAGTAGTGCATCTACATTATCCCAATGGCTTAGTGCATAAAAATTGTTTATTTCTGTTGTGACAATTGTAGCTATTATCACGCGGCTACATTGTAAAATTACCACATTAGATGGTGGAGAATCAGGATAGGGCCTCAGTGGTAGCGTGCTGGGCTTCCAACCGCTGAGTCCCGGGTTCAATTCCCAGTCAAGCCTAAGTTGGATGTCTGTTTCATCCTTCATGTCATTGCCATGGTCCCTGTCTGTCCTAATTAACCCATCAGGTTCAGAAATACAGGACGTACAGCCCACCCACCCACAAGATGGTAGAGAAGCCGGTAAGTTGAGAGTGACTGTTTCATCAGTTTGAAATTAATTGGGGCCTGAGAAAATAAAATGGTCAGACTAGTCTTATCATGTTCATTACATCTGCCTCTAGCAGCTGGTCATATACTGACAACTTGAGACAACAAAATTATTGCAGTGAGAATTGCTGGCAGGCTGGTGTCCCCTAGATGTCAGGTCATTCTTGAATACAGTCCTGACACCTGGTGTATGTCAATGTATCATGGAAGCTCAGCATGATGCAGACGTAATGATATGTGTCTTATTTTACCCATAGGTGGTGTTTTAGGTACCTCCAATTTAAGGTCTAATATGCAATTGACATCTTCTTTTGTTCGTGGATCTGTTGTTTCTAATTAAAACAATGTAACACTCATTTTATGTTTCACATGTAAACCCCTCAATTCAGTACAATATCTAGAATATTGAAAAGTCGGGACACCAATTTCATTTATTCTTGGGCTCTCACTACCCCTGAACCATGTAAGGAACATAAAGT
Source organism: Alitta virens (assembly GCA_932294295.1). Lineage (NCBI taxonomy): Eukaryota > Metazoa > Annelida > Polychaeta > Phyllodocida > Nereididae > Alitta > Alitta virens. The sequence continues at coordinate 8,473,494 of OW028582.1, forward strand.
GTCACGATTTTACCCTATTATCTTTTTTCTATTGATCGATCAATTCTGAAAAGTCTAGGTAAATGGAGCATAATGCTTGGGACAAAAGAAACTTCACGTTAATTAATTAATGGATAATACTGACACAGGGAAAAAGCTAGATCAAACTTTGAGCTTCAGATATTTTTATAATTATAATAATACATTGAAAGTGGAAATAAATGGGTTTTATTAAGACTCAGTGGGAGTAACCCATTTTTTATATATCCCAATTTCACAAATGCTTATAGATTCATATAAAACTTAAAAAGTACACATAATTCAATAAGAATTGTGCATTGCAAACATAAAAGTACAAAAAGAAAAACATGAAATCAACAACATGCTAATTAAGCCATGAACAATAAAATTAACTCATATAGAAATATGAAGTGTATAATATGCACTTTTTGCATATGCGCGTTACAAACACACAAGTTATAAATGGCAAGATTTTGTCACGTTCTCTTCATTTGATCATTAACGATATCAGTCAGCCTTTATTTTTGATCCGATTCCAGCTTTTTCAAAATTCCTTTGGTTCCATCCAGCAGTACAATGTCTCCTGCAAGAATTATATAAATATTTTACAAATCTGCAGTAGGATAATTGTTTAAAGATTTTTATGCCCGAAATATAATTTGCACTTATATCAGTAGTCTATTAAAATCTTCTCACAAGCATTACAGTCACTTTCAAAAAAAGATTTGGCTGGTTATAGGCTAATCCGAGAAACCCTGACCACACACCGCTATTTGCTCTTGTTCATATTGTGACGTTTATATTGAGCCGCCATTGGCTAGCGCTCATAACAAATGATCGATGGTAAACAAAAGTGTCTGAGCAAACAGCAGATTGCTCGGGCTAGTTATTGGCCAACTACATTGACTGTGGAAATTAAAAGATCTCTAGAAATAGAGACCTCACTTCAAGGTCCAATGTGAAATAAGAATCAATCACTAGGAAATCACATCCGTCCAATGCAGTCACTTTGTGTTTATAAAAAAAATGTCTGTTTATCCGAAACGTGACGTACCAGACTTGAGTTGACGTGTGACTCCAGGAATGCCGACAATGCAAGGCAAACCGTATTCTCTTGCAACAACGGCACCTGGGAAAGAAAGATTTATGTAATACTAGAAAAATTAACAGTATCATTTAAAACATTATAAAGTCTTGGACGGCCATTGGTACCCAGATAGCATTCCAAATCGTATCAACATCGGCACGATGCCGGTGATATCAAAATGATGTTATACTGACAGCGGTTGATATAGAAACGACGCTGGCCCGATTTGGAATGCTATCTTGGTATCATGTGAATCACAAGCTAAGTTAATTATAATATACTATGAGTGCTCTCAGAGGCCAAAAGTCAATGTCAAGGTCAGCCATATTCAAGACCGACATCTATTATTTAAAAAAATTGAGACTCAGTTATAATACAATATACACATGATAGATTTAGAATAGTAAAAACTTTACTGCTGGTGCATTATGCAGTATTGGGAAGGCAAAAGGTGGGAAAAATAAGTGAATTTTGAAACAGGCCAACCAAATATAATCACTAGAATCTAAACCTGAGAAGTTAGGACTAACGAGTAATGTTAGAAACTAGAGACGGATATTAAGAACGGCAACTTTTCACCTAAGCTCTGATAGTAACAAAGCGAGCATGGTTTACGAAAACAAGACTTTGCATAATTTGAAGCAATGTTTTATGTTTGTTGTAACTGCGAGTACTCCGTAACAGAACTGGCTTTACAATAGGTATACTATGGTATCCAGTATTTCTTACCATGAGAGACAAGTCCTCCAACTTCAGTGACCAATCCTGATATCATCGGGAAGTAGGGAGACCAACCAACGTCAGTGTAAGGCACGATCAGGATATCACCGGGCTGCAATTAATTATGGTAACAACTCATAAATAATGCAACTCATTGACAGTCTTTGTGAGATGAGATGAGATTAGATTACATGACATGAATATTAAATCCAGTAAGTCAGGGGCAGTAAAGCCAGGATACCTATCTAAAACAAAATTTAATCCTAATATGAAAAAAGTATTATCAAATGGAAATTTACAGCTCAGAACGTACAGGTACCCACAAGGACTTGGCAGGTCTACTAGGATTATGATATTAATTAAGAAGACTCGGGCTCCAAAAAACCTTAATATTATATTTAGGATATCTGTGGTAAGATGGTATTTTCCTAGGATTCTATCCACAGGTGTTAAACTACTTTTTATGTGAATGAAATTTTGGGACCAGTCAGTCGCATAATTACAGGTAGAACACTCAATGCCCAGATGACGCACATATTATCTGTTTCATTTTTCATTACAAAGATTTATATTCGCTATTTATATGTAGCGCTATCAGATTCTATCAGATCCTATAATTCATCTATCTACTTAATTGAAATGAATTAAATTTCCAAACCTGGATTAAATGAGCTTCATTGATGGACAATACAACTTTGGCCACCCCCTTCACCACACCTTGACTGACCGGCATTCCTATAAGACAATAGACAAATGTTCGCATGCAACTAATAGAAATTCAGTTTCATTTGGGTAATATTAGGGCTGTATTTATTGCCTCTGTTTCAAACATTGAGCAATGCTGTGGTGCTACTAATTATTTCAATGCTACCAAAGTTGAAAAAATGAGACCATACCAAAACAAAAGTCATGAAATTACTCAACATTGTGGTCATACAGACAAGCCCAGATAGCATTCCAAATCGTATCGACTTCGGCACGATGTCGGCGACGTCAAAACGATGTAGAAACAACGCTGGCCCGATTTGGAATGCTATCTGGGAGGGGTGTACACAGAAGAATTGGATACTATGTATGAAAACTACAATGTACTAAGGCAACTAGTATGGCACAATACCTTTTAGTTCTGCAGATGCCACAATCTCTTCTTGTGTGTCATCAATCTAAAAATAAAAGCATCAAAACTCCAGATAAAAAAGCAACAACTGTACTCACAAAAATAATGCGATGTGAAGCTACATAGTGAAAAACCACCACAAATGGTATCATAATCATTAAGCTGCCATTGTGGGATTGTTTTCAGGCCCATAGCCAAGGGGGTGGGGGGGGGGGGGTCAAGGGGGCTGTTCGAATTTTTATAAACCCACCCGACGCAAGCGGCTGCCTATGGCCCTGGTTTTTACAGCCAGTTTCATTTACTTTGAAGCTAAACTCCAGAGGACGTCACGCGAGTCCTGTCAGGACTCTTATTGGTTGAGGGACTGCCTTAACCATGTTAACCAAACCAATGAGAGTCAACGATTCACATGACGTCCTCTGGAAATGGAACGCGGAAAGATGTTTCACACATAAAAATTCTCACATGCTGCGGATGGCCAATGTACAATGTCTTATAACTCAACAATTTCTGCTGTTCGTGTAATCTCCTTCTCCTTTGTGCCCTGAAACAGACATGAAGCACATGTTGTTATATGTTATGATTGTATCTCACATTTTTGCACAGCTACACTACAGCAAAACTTTGAAAAGATATTCACAGTAGCATTCATTAAGTAAGTGACATGGAATAACACAAATTATGTTTAGGTTGTAACAGGGATGTGCATCTATTTTATGAGATTTAAGTTATAAATATAGAGTTACATCTTAAATTAAAAATTATAACAAGCAATTATATTGCTTTGTCAATGTTTCTTCCTGTTAAAGTTATAGTTAATTGGTTATAGACCTTTTGATAGAAAATTTTTTACATGAGAAAGTGTGACATATTGTTACTCCATGATGTTATACAAAGTTAACCTTTACATATTAATTCAAACAAAGTTAAAACTTACTTAGCGATTAAAGCTCCAGGTCTTGTTTTTAGGACGGTTCTGATTTCTTTATGTGTCAGATAGAAGAGCAGATCTTCATCTGGCAAGAAACCCTTTATTCAAAATAATAACATCATTTTAATATTTTATGTATAGTTTACCTTACTTATTTCCAATTGTTTCGCATCTTACACAATAGTTAGATTAAGGTAATATACGCACCTCGTGAACCATCATTCTGGAAAGTTTCCAGTATGCCTGTTTGAAGGTCTCCACCATTTTAATTGAAACAGACTGAAATTACAAATGTAGTAGAATACAGCTGATAGATTCAGATAGAACGTCTCGGGCAATGGCGAGAATAGGTAGAAAGTGAAGGACTCAAACGGGCCTATGAAATGGCTGTGCGTAGAAAAAAACCAAGCAACGAAAAAGGCCCAAAAGCAATAGCAGCCTGTACAAGGGGAATATGTAGCGTTAAACCACGGGATGTAGCGGAAGACGGCATGTAAGTTCTGTTATCACACACTGAACATTTTTGCGCGAAGGGGATGTCATCTCGCGAGATCGATGTACTAACAAAAGCTCTCCCCATTACAAAATTACAAAATAACACAGTTTACAGATGTATAGATTTGAGAATTTTAGGGTTGTTTTTCAAAGGTATTTTACCAGGTGACATGACATGGTGAACATTCTGCATCAAATGCATTCACCGGCAGAATTGACTGATTAAACATGACACATATATTTTTCTGTTACTGCCACCCATAAATATAGAGTCATTTCATTGCTTCATCTTAGATGCCAAGATGTGGAAACTAATTTCAGTTCTTGTTCATAGAACTACATGTATCCGTATTAAAATTGAAGTAAGCTAGCGTTTAACTACTAGATCATCTAACTGTTGATATAAATACATAAACTATTATAACATCATTTTCAAAATGTACCTTTCCCCATTCTCTGTCCCCGACTGCTCTTCTCGCTCTAGGCAGGACCCATTTGAGTATTATTCGACCAACCCAGGTCAGAGGTGACTTGACTTGATTCAGCGCTTCGCCCACATCCGTTGTTGGTTTCGATTGACGTGTTAAGCTGTCCGGACTGCTGAGCATGGTCTGACACAATAAATAATGGTAAGATGACAAAACAATTTAATGATATTCACTGCAATGAATATATTCAAATAATTCGCATAATAAATTTACTAGTACTTTTACTAAATTAGATTCATGAAATCATCAAAAGGCACACAGTACATTGTAGTATATATGACCAAGAATATTTATTATCACTGGTAAGGAGACATTACAGAAAAAACACAGATGACCGACTTCTTTGATCTCCTCGGACTTTATTCATAAACTGTATATTCTCACCTGTAATACTTTAACCACCTTTTCTGGCTTTGACTGCCATGACAACTCTTGGAACTCAGCCTAAAAATAAATGTCAATATAACAAAATAAAAGCAAAATTAGAGTGACATCAAATAAAAATTTCATGAATAATGTCTGAGTTTCCATTGATTATATGTTTTATGACCAGTTTCCATTGATTATATGTTTTATGACCAGTGTCAATAATTTGAAACAATAATGACCTCACGAACACATCTGTGCCCATGTCGACTCAGAAACTCTTTGAACTTCTTGTGAAGGTCACCGCTGGATGGCAACAGCAGCCAATTACTGGCTTCCTGTGAAACAAACATACAAAGTACTACACAATACGATAATGCATGCAGAAATATACAACAGAAATATATCATAATAATTTACTACACTAAAGCGTGTAATTGTCAAAATGTTGATTAAAATATTATTTACCTCCGGACCCAGGCTTCTGAAATACTCCGTCTTGCCTACTTTGATAATTTCCAAAGCCACTGCCTTCAAGAAAAATGCATTATATATTAAATTTTATTGAGCCTATTTTTTTTTTATTAAAATGTAAATTTAAACTTTTATAATTTTGGTCACAAAAACTCTATGGCTCAAGACTGCAATGTATGCCTAACCTTGAGAGCAGCCGGTACGTCAGCACTGTAGACATTTTCGCAGGATGACAGAAGCACAGCAACATCTGCATAATGTTCAGACTTCCAATCTGCAAATAATAGCAATCGCAGGTAAAACAATAATTTATTGGTATTCTTATGCTTTATTTATTTGAGAGGTAGAAACCTTTCGAAAGTTGATTTTCCATCCTTACATCTGAATCGGGTTGGAAACGTAAAACATTAGACATTCCGCTCACCTGGTTTTCCTTGAGTAAGAATGGCCATCAGGATCTGCGACCAACTTCCCGACCTGCTTGAGTTAGTGACAGTGTCTGACCAAGCCTGTCCACAAATATAAACAGTTAAAATAATGAAATAAAATAAAATAAGTTCAATAGTAGATAATAACATGACAATTTGTTTCACTGTTACCTGGTAATAATCTGGCAGTTTTCCATTGATAGATTCATAGAGTTTTTCTGCAGTTTTGTGGTCTCCAAACGAGTAATTCACCAGTCGCTCCTCCCATGCAGTTGTAAGAGTATGCGATTGCTTGTATCGCTGTGCAACAAAAGATAAAACATAAGTTTGTATAAATTTATTATTATCTATTAGAGATAATACGGATTATGCTATTGGCTTAAAAGGCGAGATTTCTTGGAAAGCAATTTGAATGTAACTATGGAGTAAAGAAACCAATAGCTGTTTAACATAGATGAAATCTAGCCATTGCAATACTAGTTTAATCATACTATGTTGCAATACAAAGATTTAGAAAAAAAAGTTTTATAGTGTTTTGTTTAAATATATTTAAATTCCATGGTTTTATCTCAGTTGGATAGCTTGTACTGAATTTAAAAAACATCACATGAAGAAATATTCAACTTTACCAAGAACATTTTTATACTGTTCACGGCCGTCCTAAACTTCGATAATTTGCCCCAGTACTCTATGATATCATCCATTGTCGGGTAATCCAACAATTCACCAAAAAGAGCAAGATCCAACATTCTTTTGTCGTTCATGATGAAATGTTGCTGACATAAACTTGACATTCCCTGAAAAATATCAACATTTGAAAATAATCAATTAAAATCATGGAGTCATTTTGGTACCACATGCAAAATTAAAATCTGTCCACAGATGTCGGCCAGAAAATTACATTGACATTGTACAGGCAATTCTTTCATGAACAGCTTTACCCTGCATCTCCAACCGACGGCCACAAAGGATATCCCCCCTAGCCAACTGCTAGGAGATGGGGTTATTGCTGCTGCGGGTTCTTGTTTATACTATATGACATCCCCCACGACCTCTTTCGATTTTGACACACACCACAAGTCAAACATCGCACAAGACCTATTCTTATATACCCGCTGTGAGGGGGCTCGAACTGCCTACCCTAGTACTAAACCCCACATGCAGCTCACAGAGATTCCCAGCTGATGCGCACCATTTCATGAGCTGCTTTACCCTGCATCTCCAACCGATCAGCCACAAACGACATCCTTGCCAGGTGCTAGGAGATGGGGTTATTGCTGCTGACCGAGTTCTTTTTAATACTATACAACAATTCCAAATAAGCCCAGCATCGTTTCCATGTAGGCCACTGTCGTTACAACATCGAATTAACATCGCCGACATCGTGCTGATGTTGAAACAATTTGGAATGCTGTCTAAGATGGTACAGTAGCAGAGTATGTTGGATGACTGCGTTGTATATAGGATGGCTATCGTGTTTGTTGGATAGCTGCAGAATATGTTGTACAATGTTGAGAATATAAGCAATAGTCGATGGTGTGTCATCCAAGCAAAAATGTTATTAATTGATTTTCACAATCTCCTTTCATATTCACATTTTTTTTAGATTTCCTTCTTCGGCATAATTTGCCATATTCAACAATGTAATCAGTTGGACATTAATTATAACAGATTCTAAAATTAACTTACATGAATATTCATAAAGGTATGGTTTCCTCTCAAGCCTACAAATTTGTGAATGTCGTACGCCTTCTCGTAAATGCCCATATCTCTCATCATGTCCTGCAAAAACAATGATATATCATCATAGCAGACAGACTTACTTAAAAAATTGGCAATATAATAAAGGAATTGGAGCATTTGAACTCTTTCCTTGGACTGTGCATATGATTGAATGCTCCACAAAGATAAAAATAATCAGTCTCCTTACATGAAAGGTGTATTCAATTGCTCTCATGAATGTCGAGGCCGATAAAGGAGTTAAAGCTCCAGGCATCATCTCCCTAATTAGAAACAAATAAAAAGATAGATAGATAGATAGATTGATCGATTCATTGATTGATCGATTGATCGATCGCTGAATGCTTGGCTGTTTTTATATCACAGTTGTTATGAAAACAAAATTAACTTTCACCAATAAATTCAGTGCATTATCATGATTATTTTAGCTATTTATTCGTGCCAAAACAAAGAGTACTTAGAGTAGATATTAAATTTCATTGAGTAAGACAAAGTTTATGTATTATTTAAATGGGGAAACATTAGAAATATGAAAAAATTAAATATATAGAATATATTAAGGGAAGACATATGTAGACTTACCCTATATTAGCAGTTGTAAGGACTTCTCTGGCACAGGCTATGGGGGTGTCAAATTCATGAATTATGTCTTCATTTGATTCTTGATTCATTGTTGTAATTGGTCGGGCCTATTAGAAAATAATTAAAAGAACAGATAGATGACCAATCTGTCAAGATATCATATTTTATAATTCTTGCGTATGGTCTCAATGCACCTAGTAGGTGGTGCGAGGGTGGATTAGGGCTTTACGTCCTGTATTTCTGCACCTGATGGGCTAATTTAAATGGACTGGCAGGGACCATGGCAATGAGATAATGGATGAAACAGCCATCCAACTTATAGGCTCGACCGGGAATCGAACTCCACACCCAGTGGTTGGAAGTCCAGCGCGCTACCACTGAGCTAGGCCCCCCTCTAGTTGTGAAGAGAAGATAAGGCTTGGAGCCCACACTATATTAATTATTTAACTTCCCCAGCATAGACACAGAGCACAGAAACATTGGTCATACCTGAAGAACGAAAAGCTGGCCTCCGTTGAAAGCCCATTCTATGTCTCTTGGTCCCGCAAAGGCCTTTTCCAACTGATAAAAAATAAAATAAAGGATATCATAAATACAATGATTAAAATTTGCTAATCTTCATGTAGCCTACTGAATATATCAGATATTTGTGACATTTCTGTTATTTCAATCAAATATTGTGTTAACAAAATCACCAAAGACTAAAACTCATATTTATGACATTTGATGTTATTTCAATCAAATATTATGGTAATACAATCAACAAGGACTATAACCCATACCTCCACAGCAATGTGGCCAAGCTCCAAAATTTCAGCTTCTGTCAAACAGCATTTTTCAGCATTCTGAGATCCCACTGCAGTTTCCTCTGTATCTCCATCACCTAAATTTTAAAATAACACAAGAAAGTTCACAAGTAATCTATAGTTGACGTCCCACCAAGCATTTGAACATTAATTATTTTGAAGGTTTCACAATAAATCTGGAGAGAGAGTCACCCCCTAGTTGCAAATTTAATTGTTAATATATTTGAGTTTCATAATACAGCATTTGCAGAAAAATTTATTTTCATCTTGCTGCAAATTCATAAATTTTTATGAAAATCATACAATTTTTATTGATTCTTATTTTTAGGGATCAGGGAACCCGGGCTAAAATGTGAAGGAATGTTCATTGAAAAACATCTAAAGCCATATCAAATTTCATGAGAAATTAACTTTAGGATATCCGTTAACTTAAAAACCAAAATATGTTGTAATTTTCAAAATGCACATATCTAAATCATATTCTAACTTCCAACCTTTTGCAGTGATCTTTGTCTTCTTCCCTCCAACCTGAATATCTTTGACCTTGACCTCTCCTTCCCATGACCTAGACAATGTGATTGTGTCAGGTTCAGCAGAGCCTGATACCACTGACTGCAATGACATGTATAAGACAAAGAATGAAATCAAATTTGGCGAAATATCCACTAATAACAATGTCATACAAACAGAAGTTAACATTGAAGTAGTATACTAAAACACTTCATTAGACTGAAAAGACTTTCACGATAATACAGTGTGTTCAAACAGACTGGAAAGACTTTCACAGTGATACAGTGTATTCAAATAGACTGAAAAGACATTCACAGTGATACAGTGTATTCAAATAGACTGAAAAGACTTTCACAGTGATACAGTGTATTCAAATAGACGGAAAAAAACTTTTTTATTACAATAATACAGGGTATTCAAATAGACTGAAAAGACTTTCATGGTAATACAGTGTATTCAAATAGACTAAAAAGACTTTCACGATAATACAGTGTATTCAAATCGACTGAAAAGACTTTCACGGTAATGCAGTATATTCAATGATAAATGTTATCCTGTACATTTCTTATAAATGCCACAAGTTAAGGTCTTTCGCAAGCACTATAATCTGATGCCAGTAAGTAAATATTATGTTTATTAACTATAACCTGTCCTTTGGCATGGCAGGGCTTTACAGGCAAAACTGGAGTGTGCACTGGACACTACCCTGATAGCAACTCTGGTTCCAGATCTTCATTCCAAATGTAAACTACCCAGAAAGATTAAATTTACCTCTCCTAAGCCATAGTTCGCATTGATGCTCATGGTCGCTGGGTTTCCCGTCAATGGATCCCTTGTAAAGAGAACTCCGGCAGTTTCAGATTTCACCATTTCTTGTATAACGACTCCCATGCCAGACAGGATAGGTTGGCCATGCTGCCTGGATAAAAGAATAAGTCATCCTAAATCCATAAAATATACAACGACACAACGATTGTGATGATTGTGATGATGTTTTAGCTTAGACCAATCTGGCAGTGTTGCTATATTACAGCCAATTTCATAGACTTGGAAACAAAACTCCAGGGCAGAGAGAGAGAGAGCTACTCCAGAGGACTCCTATTGGTCAAGGCAGTCCCTCAGCCAATGAGAGACCTGCTGGATTTACACGACGTCCTCTGGAGCAGCTGTCTCTCTCTCTCTGCTCTGAAGTTTTGTTTCCAAGTGAACGAAATTGGTGTAATAGAAACACAACACACCATGCAGGAATCACCAGTTTTCTTTTTGAATACATGGCATATAAAATTATAAATATTGATTAATAGCCATCCATACCTTCTGTATTCCACAGCAGGAAAGGCAAAATATGATGCCCAACATTTCTGGATTGATTTTATGATCTATAATGAGAGAAAAAAAGCATTCTAATCTTTCAAAGATAAAGCACCAATTCCATGATCCATTTCTAGATATGCCATATGTAATTACGGTAATCTAAATTATTCAACTAGTCACTTATTTTGGTGTAGAGACCTATTTGGAAATAATTTCATAACATTGTCTTTGGGAGGAAAACGACAAAACTAGTGCCCACCACCTGTACTTTTTCCTCTGAGGTATTTAACAAACTCAATTTCGACTCAAAGAATTCTATAATAACCTGGTCAGTTCCTTTAACTCCCAGGTAAGTGTCCATCTGCCCAGCAGCTGACATTTCATCACTGTCCTCTCCTGCAGATATTAAAATATTCTGTTGATAATCAATTAATAATTATATTGAAAATTACTGTCAAACATATATATTAATTACATATAAACAATTAAATTTTTTCAATATGGTTGTTAAATATTCAAATGTTCAAGAAACTGGCCAGCTCCTCCGAAGGTTTTTGATATGAACCCAGTTATAGTAAACTTTGTGAGTTTAGCTTAACACTTGGGCATCGTACTACGTGTCTATGCTTGTGCAAGGGGTAAACCTCACCCACAATGTTGATAATGACTGTCCCTTATCATCACATCATAACATCTGCCAAAAGTAGCCTGTGATATTTATAAGCTTACAAAACAACAGACCAAGGCAAAATAAATAAAATTCACAGGATAAAAAAATTTGAAATTTAAAATGAAATGTTTGTCAACATACCCGCTGCTGAGGATCTCACAGCAAACAACCTGTCATCGATAGACGTGGAGAAGACGTTCGAGATTTCAGTCCTGATCGCTTCTCTGACATCATTCACCACATCAGTTTCTTGGATAAGTTTGACTGTTTCATTGCACATTTCTTGGAGATTGCCAGACTTTCTTTTGCTGCAAAAATAAAAATTGTAGCACTAGTGTCTTCATTAGAAACAAGACGATGTGCACCAACTGAGATAAAATTAAATGGTCAATGTATTGTTTCAATTTCATTAGGTGAGGCATGTTGCTGTTATATCAGACCTATCTCATATTTGGATATTTTGAGCTTTGAAAAAAAAATTTCAAATCAAGTTTAGCTAAATATGAGATCAAACGAAGTAATGTAAACATATAATTTTTTTTAAGACTTTTTGAAGAAATTGTTAATCTTCAAGATGAACCAACACTGAGAAAATGATTTAAAGCATTTTATGTTTAACATAAAAATTACTAAAAAAAAGACATTTTTTAAAATTAAAATGATATATGTTTATTTGGTAATATATGACGTAAGAATATGGTAAAATCCTCACTTTGCTACAGATTCTAGTTCCTTCGCTTTATCTGCAAGGTTCTTGTGTTCCTAAAATAAAAAGAATCAGGTTTCAGTGTCCTTTCATAAAACAGTATACAGTAGTGGTAAACACCCATTAACTTAAAATTGCAACTTACTTTCAATTGCTTCTGGAAAGCTGCCAACGTGACACAAAAGCCAGGTGGAACTTTGAATTTCTGAAAAAATTTAAACTGCTATATATTTATCGGTCTTTAAATATTATATTATATATATATTATTATATCATATCATATTATATTATACTTATTATATTATATTGTTATATTATATTATATTATATCATATCATATCATATTATATAATATTATACTATTTTGCCCTTAAAAAAATACAAGAAAACTTTTACACTTTAACCAATGTGTTTATAGGCGTTTTATATTGAGCTAAGTCATGGTGTCTATTGCCAATAAATTAGTTATTATAATATGGACAACACTCTACATATTAACCGTGTTCGGTTTTTTCTGAATTTACTTCCGTTAACAAACATTGATTGATGAGGCAATGTTAACAAAATACATTTAAAGTTTGTAACGTTATTTTTCATCTTTCATATATGCAAATTTACCTTTACAAATAGAAACTGGAAGATTAAATGGCACTGTATTAGAATATAATAAGAATATAGTCAACTTATTCAAAGCTGACCGCTGAAGAAGTACTTTGTCATATTTCGGAGCTGAGGGTGAAATAAAAAGTACACAAAGTACAAAGAACATAAATTCTTCTTTTTATAATCATAAAAATCCAACCTGTGAATCGTAACCGGTGAGCAAAGCCAACTGACATCCTTTCCCACCAACAAGAGAAGAACAAGTTGCAGCGTTTGAAGTGAATGGAAGAACGAACGTCTCTTTCTCTCTGTTCGATAAGGTTGACAATTTCGCCTCAAAGAGGCCGGTTATTAGTTCATTCGGAGGGACTGGTGATCCGCCATCGTACCTGATATAAAACAGTTATAAAAGTGTCTGTGAACTCAAAATATCAATCAAATTTAGCCAAAACATGGTTATCTGCAAATTGAAAACTATTTCCTAATTTGAAAAGACAATTTCTTATTGTGAAATATCAATTTTTATACCAATCTGATGGTGTCAATGATTATTGCCCCATTCCCCATACTAGTTTTTATCATTAGTCAGGGGGCCAAGGCCAAAAAAAGTGAATATAAAGGGCACTTTGTTTGCACCGATCCACACCTCCTCAAATTTGGTATCACTGAATTAGAAATTTTCTGAATTTTTTGAATCCAGTACTCGTTTTGTCAGTTTCTTGGACCGGAGATGTTTTTTTTTGGTATCCATGGCAACAAGTCAGTTTTTTTATTGGAAAAAATGACAAAGGTAATTTTGCTGGTGTGGTGTTAATTATGATGCTTGACATATATTGGTACCATACCTAATCTGCTTGGCTAACCTCTTCATACTTTTGCAGTAACATCTGGTTTTTGTCAATTTCCTGTTGCTATGGTAACAGTTTTACAAATATTTTCATAAATTTTATTTATTTGCTTTGATATCTTTGTCTGTACAGCTTCTACAAAACAGTCAAATGATATACTTTTGGTATTTCCAGACACCTTAGGGGAAACCCTCTCAGTAAAGAAGCATCATTGGAAAATAATTTATTTTTGTTTGTTGCTATGGAAACAACTTTATAATTAGTCAAATTTCCAGGGATAGCATCATAGATATGTAAACAAATATTTTGTAAAATTTCCAATTCAGTGATACCAAATTTGAGGAGGTGTGGATCGGTGCAAACAGAAATCCCAATTTTGAGGGGCTGGCCCCCTGACTACATGTCTTTGTCTTATTCTCTTGAATGTAATTAGTTGTCGAATGATGACTTACTCCACATTTAAAACAAAGTAATTTTACACAGTATTGACTCATTGTGAATTTAAAACTTGTTCGTAAAATTAAAACTATGGATTTTGGTCATCTAGACACCATCAAATATTTTGTCAAAGGCATCATGTGGATACTTTTCATCCTAGTTTGAACAGAGGATGCTCTTTTCCTTACAAATGCACTAGACAACTGAGCCTTGAGCAAGTGCTAGTAGCAAGGTAGTTGTGTACCTGTCATGATATGAATGATGTAACACTTCTGCCCTTCAGGTCTGATATTGTTTATTATAAGGTTGCTACGGCAACATAAAATATATATATATATATTAGTACAAGATAAAATGGGGTGTCAGCCTTAGCAAAAGCCTTTATAACTGGCAATTCTTGTTTATTTTTTATCTTTCAGCCTGATTGTATCCATCTAATTCAAAATTTGCCTATATAAGGAAATAGGGGGAAAGAGACACATTTCCTTGGCAACCAGAGACTAAAAAAGTATATTTCTAAAATTAGTGAACATGCAAAAAGTTAAATATTAAATTCCTGTGTTCAATATATCTTACAAAATGTTTGTTTACATATCTATGATGCTATCCCTGGAAATTTGACTAATTATAAAGTTGTTTCCATAGCAACAAACAAAAATAAATTATTTTCCAATGATGCTTCTTTACTGAGAGGGTTTCCCCTAAGGTGTCTGGAGATACCAAAAGTATATCATTTGACTGTTTTGTAGAAGCTGTACAGACAAACATATCAAAGCAAATAAATAAAATTTATGAAAATATTTGTAAAGCTGTTACAATAGCAACAGGAAATTGACAAAAACCAGATGTTACTGCAAAAGTATGAAGAGGTTTAGCCATGCGGATTAGGTATGGTACCAATATATGTCAAGCATCATAATTAACACCACACCAGCAAAATTACCTTTGTCATTTTTTCCAATAAAAAAACTGACTTGTTGCCATGGATACCAAAAAAAAACATCTCCGGTCCAAGAAACTGACAAAACGAGTACTGGTTTCAAAAAATTCAGAAAATTTCCAATTCAGTGATACCAAATTTGAGGAGGTGTGGATCGGTGCAAACAGAAATCCCAATTTTGAGGGGCTGGCCCCCTGACTACATGTCTTTGTCTTATTCTCTTGAATGTAATTAGTTGTCGAATGATGACTTACTCCACATTTAAAACAAAGTAATTTTACACAGTATTGACTCATTGTGAATTTAAAACTTGTTCGTAAAATTAAAACTATGGATTTTGGTCATCTAGACACCATCAAATATTTTGTCAAAGGCATCATGTGGATACTTTTCATCCTAGTTTGAACAGAGGATGCTCTTTTCCTTACAAATGCACTAGACAACTGAGCCTTGAGCAAGTGCTAGTAGCAAGGTAGTTGTGTACCGGGATCGTTATACTATACTTAGCAGTCGCTTAACAATTTCAGTCATTTTTTTTTTCTCCATTCATTACCTGTAAACATGCTCCACAATACCAGCTCCCTTGATTCCATTCATCTCCAAGTCACTCATGCATTCATGGATCACAAGTCCCCAGTCTTCTTGCATGTAATATTTTGGGGTGGTGTGGTTTTTCACTTTCATATTATAAGTCTTTCCTCCTGGAAATTTGCATAAAAATTAACGTTATAACATTTTCTATAACTAATATGATACCAAGAAAATATTATTATTAATGGAGCACTGAGAAACTAGAACCCTAGCTACCAAATTCACTAAATTAAAACATGCTTCAAATAAGACACAGTAAGTCACATCTGTTTAGTGACCAACAGATTGTCATGAATGACTGACATGCAGTGTCCCTCATTAGGCCAATGAAATGTTAAATTTGTCTGGTGTGGCAAATGCGAGGAGCTTATACAGTCGGGCAGCACTGGAACACTTCATTGCATCTGACAGTAACAAGGATCCCCGTTAACTAACCCGCTTTGAAGGAACACCTAAACTCTTCGTCAGGTTCTCCATGTTGTCCGCAAGTAGTGAGATCTAGATCGGTCCAATACAGAGGATGTCCGATTCCGCACGGCAAGAAAATGTAGCCAGTCTTGAGGTTAGAAAGTGTCACCGGCAACGACACAGCGCTCACATGCACAACACTCCCATCCTGAAATAATATATATCTAATAGCAGTGAAGTCAATGAAGAAAAGCTATCTACTCGTTTCATTGACAAAATATATCAGTTTGTAATATAGTACTAATTTTTTTTTGTTAAACAAGATAAATAGTAAGCAAGCACATCATCATGGATTACCTCAAAATACCCAAATATGACCACATAACGATAAAAGGACTTCCAATCGCGGACACCTGAAAGATAAAATTCACGTCAGATTGAAAAATATTCCTTTTCCAACCCCCTATTTTACTATGCTGTTCCTAACATTGATTCATATGGTTTGGCAATGGAAGATGAATAAGATAAAAGACATGTCAGATAAAACTTCATTTACAGTCGATGGTGAAACAAATGGCGGAACAAGCGAGGCAGCAAGAAATAGTTGAAGAAAAGTCTGGAATACTTGCATCTTATTATTTCATTGACCACATAGTATGTGCAAACATATCTTAAGGCATAAAATTCCTAGTTATCTATTTCTAATTATCCATATGTTTTTCCCATATCATTAACCAATCGCAGAATATCAAACGATAATGAACAGTTATAAATAAATACCAAATGAGTGATCTCTGAATCCGTGAAGTGATAAATGTTGGATGTCTCCGTTCTCAACTTGGAAAGTTCCTTGTAGCTCGCCCCATTGTTCGTAATGCGTCTGATGTGCTCTAGAAGAAAATTTTAAAGTGACATATTCATTGATTATTCAACTATTTAAATTGAAAGAAAGTGGCACATCCAACTATTAAAATTGAAATAAAGTGACATATCAAATAATTAAAATTGAACGATAGTTACTTATCCACTATTAAAATTGAAACGAAGTGACACATCAAACTATTAAACTTGAAAATTGAAAGAAAGTGACATATCCCGCTGATAAATTGAAATGACATATAATACTTGAAATTGAAAGAACGTGACATATCAAATTAATGGAATTGAAAGGAAGTGACATATCCAACTAATAAAATTTGAAGAAGTAACATATATCCGACTATTAAAACAGAAACAAAGTTACATAATGTATTATCCAATAAAATAGGAAGAAACGCATCAGACTAATAAAATTGAACCAACTATTAGAATTAAAAGAAAGTGACATATTCAACTTATAAATTAAAAGAAAATGAAATATCCAAATAATAAATTTAAAGAAAGTGACATATCCAACTAAACTAGAAAGTTACATATCTAACTGATAAATTGAAATGACATATCCTACTATTGAAAAAGAAAGAAATGACAAAAAAAAACTAAAAGATTAATTGAAATAAAGTGACATATCCAACTAATAAAATTGGAAAGCGACCTATCCATTTATCAAACTTACAGGTGACATATCAAACTAATAAAACTGTTCACTGTCATTTTCAATTATACTAAGTCATTGTATTTTTAAGTAACATACTCTTTCAAATTCTTGAAGTATTCCTTGGACCACTTCTCTTTTGCGATGGCATCAGCAATTCTCTCAGGGTGAATGTCCGTATCAAAGTCGAACACATCCGTGAACGCTTCCCATCTGTCAAAGGTAATATGCAATATTCGTTAACATTTTAATCTAGTTTTTTTACAAGGTATCATGGTCTAGCATATAAGTTACTTGTTAAATGAGAAGTAGTCCATTCAAACCCATTATATTTTACATTTACATTTTCCTCTGTGAAAATATTACCTTACCAGGTTGTTGTTGTTGTCTAAGTAAGCTACAAGAAAATGATGGAATCTACCATAAAATCTGTAATTACTCACATGAAGGCAAATTTCACATGAGCAAAATCGTTTGGTCGGTTTTTCCAGTCATTGCACATTCCTTTTCTGAAACAAAAGGAGGTACAATAAATATCTTTAGAACCATAAAAACTATGCTTTAGAACTTTTCATTGGACAATTTGAATTTTGTATTCTTAAGTGTATATTAGGTAAGTGTCCTAAGATAGAGCTTTTACAAAGTTTCAAATTGGTTTACTCAGGACATATGTATTAAAAATGCTCCCCAGCAAATGCATTCGCAAATTGCTGTCCTGTCACAGTTTTGAAAAATATTCTTTGATACCTGGAGGTGGGTTAAGAGTGTGTCTTTAAAATGGAAGATAACTATTCATTGCAATTCAACCATCAAAATTTCCAAAGTTTAAGACAATACCAACCTCAAAAGTCCATTGTAAGTGATCCTCCATCTGCGATTGGGCTCCAGACATTGAAACGAAAGTCCATCGGCCGAATAAGTTTCTCCATCAGTGTTGTACACCTGGCCGTTCGGATGAGCAGGACATTGGAAGAATCCGTGCTCGGGGTGACGTATCGAAAACCAAATCTCACACTTTCTGCTGTGTCGTCTTGCGATTCGCATCACAAAAAAAGTCCCTTTAATGTCGACGCCATTGAAGTATACAGAATCTATTGCCTGTTGAAAAAAAGCAATGACTAGATGTCCAAACATTTTTATAATATCACACAGAAACAGCTCCTTAATCAATGGAATTTCGGGCAAATCAATTTAATTAAGTTAGCTTCCTTTCTGAATATTTTTTGTTATCACTCCAAATTTTTATTACCAGCTTTACAGTGGTGGTAAAAAGTTTCTACAAACCCATTAAATTAGCATTTGTGTAAAATAATTTTCTAATTAAAGCACTGAATTACATGGGATATTTGTCAATTAGACTGCCCACGATAATTTCAACTTTATATTTATGACATTTTTTATACAATAAGGATTATGATAATGTGGTTTGTGAAAAACTTATTTTCCCCACTGTTTAGGTTAAAGGTGTCTTCGGTGGTGTTTAGATCATTTATCTCACAATTTTCTATTTCATTTAGGCGAGAAAGAGCAGCAAGATATGGTGGATGACTTCCGCAATAGAGGTCAAAGTTCCCAGGCCAATATTTAAGCCACGACCTTCAATAGAGCTGACCTAGACCTTGATCATTTAACCATTCACTACCAGCTTTTCAAATGTCTGTGATAAAGCCTAAGAAAGATACTTGAAGGTGAAAGCTTCCATTAAATAACTGTCTAATAGCCAACTAGGACCTAATAAAGTTTCAGACTAGTTGTCAAAAATGTATGTTATATATGGAGAGATCAGGAAAAGGGTCTCTTTGGGTCTTATCATATTTAATAAGCAAGCAAGTAAGTAAGCAAGTAAACAAGTAAGCAAGTAAGCAAGCAACTAAGTAAGCATGCAAGTAAGAAAGCAAGCAAGCCAGCAAGTAAACAACTAAGCAAGTAAGTAAGCAAGCAAGTAAGTAAGCAGGCAAGCAAGCAAGCAAGTAAGTAAGTAAGCAAGTAAGCAAGCAAGTAAGTAAGTAAGCAAGCAAGTAAGCAAATTTCAATCATACAACCAACCAACACACCAAACAAACAACCAGCTCGGCTGAAGGTCACGGGTTCAATCACCAGTCCAGGCGCTCTTCATGAGCAACATCAGCGCGACATCGGCGATGTTGAAATGATGTTGTTCCGATGGCGGCCAATATAGAAAAATGTTGGCCCGATTTGGAATGCTATCTGGGCAGACGTTAAATTGGAGATGCCTACTATATTCAGTGCTATGCTGAGTAAAAGACACCCCCTCCCCCCATGGAGTAAATGCGTAAAATGGTGTGGACTCCAAGAGGCACTTACCCAAGGGTGGCTATTGAGGGGCTGGGGGAGTTCCATTTCATCTTTAGTGGCCCTTGATCTCAACCCATAACCAACCCCTCCCTCTTCTCTCTTCTTATTGTCTTTACCCGCATTTTGCCTTTTTCTCAATTTCAGCAAAATGAGAAAGACGAACTTCTTCAAGTAGTACCATTTGCCTGAAAAAATTACAAATGCAAAATCATAACATTTTCATATGAAGTCATTAGAATTCATTTCTATGACATCATGCGTGGGTGCTTCAAAAAATTAGTAAAGTGAAAATTAGGCTAATTTATGATGTATGGCTGACAAAATAAATGACTCATGTCTTCCAAAATATTCGATATGATACACATGTGGTGACTTTTCAGCACTGAAAAACTCCGAGATGCATTATTTTTCTTTTCTTTTTCCCAAAGGCAGTTGAAATACATTTTCGCCATCATTAGCCATGCAATATATATTTTGCCTGATATTGTAAATAACTCTTGCTTATACAACAGAGTGAACTAAATTACCTCAATAATTCTTTCAGCATTAAAAGTTGCCTTTCTGGTCATAATGCAGGGAAAATTATGGCCTAAAGTAGCAAAAATGCTTTAAATTTGAGTATTACACAATTTGTTTGCAGTAGAATGAACAATATTACCTATGTCACTGATTGACACTGAAAGATGGCAATTAGCTACATTTTGGTACTTCCAAAAAAAATTCACATTTTTACCACTTGTCCTTATTATGACAGTTGTGACATATGGCTAATGGTGGTGTAAATGTACAAAATTAGTGTATTTCAGCAATTGTTTGCCGAAAAAACAAGAAATAATACCTCTATAATTTTTTCAGCACCGATAAATAGCTATGTGGGCTACTTCTTTCAACATTTTTAGCTTTGTATCCCATTTCCTTCTTGTCATACAGTAGCACAATATATTGCTAATGGTGGTGTAAATGTACCAAATAAGTGTATTTCAGCAATTGTTTGCAGAAAAACGAGAAATATTACCTCCATGATTTTTTCGGTAATGAAAGATAACTACATGAGCTACTTTCAGAAATATTTTCAACCTTGTATCACTTGTCCAACATTGTCTTCCAGAGCCTTGAAGTTAAGGCACTATTTTGTAAGAAAGATTTTCATCATTGCATAACTAAGGAAGGCTTCAATATTCATGCATGAAATATATTTTACACTTAGTCCTAATTATTGTCATTACTACTGATTTTTAACTTTATCATGCAGACAAATACTTTCTGAGATAAAAAATAAATGAAACTCAGCCGCGAGCAAATTGTTCTCATGTATTAGCATGCTCAGGCTGCTCCTATCACCAGCTGAACAACTGTGCTCAGAAATTGAACCCAGGATCCAAATATATACATCTGGGACAGTTCATACACTAAATTTGATACCTATATCTTGATTAGGAGAGATGCTACAGCACTTCGAAAATTGAGGGAAATTTAAAGCACTCGTGAGCCATGAGCCCAAAATGTTAAATCTTTAATTAAAGATGGTCTTACGCAAAGAGTACCATGACTAGGCCAGAGATACTTCGCATTTGTTCATTAAACATATCAAAGTTGCAAATAGTGGAGTTTCAAGTACATGACCTGGGAAGCACTGGACCATTTCACATGGAATGTCTCTATATAGATATGAAATCTGTCATCCCTGAAGCAAATTCAAGATTTCAAGATTTTGTATTTTTACACAGTATGTAGTTCTTCAATAAAGACATAAACATACTGTGGGGAGGGGAGGGGGGATTGTGCACTAGCTTACTAAAAAGCTGGAAATTGTGCACACCCCTCACATTAAAAATTAAAAGAAAAAGAGACTATTTAAATATGATTGAAATCAAATTATAGTGACAAAACAAAAGTAAAATAAATTTGCAAAGTTGCTTTTTCATTGCTTTTTATTGTCTTACATTGTTTCTGTTTCTTGTATTGTAGTCATGGTTTATTAGGCTAAATAAGTTGGAAATTCTTAATGGTAATATTTCACATTCATAGACAAAAATGAAATATCATAATAGCTCTTTTAAATTTTGTGACAGCATTATGGAATATGATATTATAATCTGCTTTAAAATTCGTGTAATGGTACGTCAATATGTCATATGTATTACTGGTTTTAGAAATTTTAAAATCATAATTATGTTAAATTATATCATATAACTAATGACTAATAATTATATATAAAATTGAATTAATATTGATATAATAAAAATATTATAATAACTCAATATAACATAAGATGTCCTATACTCTATAGTAACAAACTCATAAATTGCCTGTCATCATACCATGGAACATAAGTAAAACATCAGCTGTTAAAAAAAGTGTATATATATATATATTGTATTGCACTCACCAGGTTGAGCATAGACTCCTTGTAGTTTAGGTTTATCAGGAAATAAGACATAGGCCAAGAAAGCCACTGACAGGCTTAGAATTCCTAGTTCCAAGCCCACCATTGCCACATCAACCAACACAAGATGTTCCACCCTGTTTACGTCCACTGAAAAGTTAAATCAACTGTGGTGGTATCAATTTACATTACAATGGAGCATGACCTAGTTGAGTGGCTGGATCCTACACACTTTTTTGGTTCCTTAGTCAAGCCTATACTGTGACCTACAATCTACAGGATGCCTTCATTCTGAAAAAATGCTCAACTCACCCCCCCCCCCCCTCCTCTCCCCAACCCAACCATTCATCTTGCAAGTGGGGTACATAAACATAATTTATACATACATCAGTCTACACCTGATTACAAGTAATGACAAGTCCAAATTAAGTAAAAGAACAAGCGTCATGCACATTGACATTAATTATATATATATTGGGCCACCTGAGTGGAGGGTGGTAATTACTGATCAAGGACTAATATATATTACAAGTCCTTGCATTGATTAAGTGGTAAATTTGTGCTACAGAGACATTTAATTATAAGACCAATTTATTGTCATGGCTTAATGCCAAGATTCATTAAGGCATTAATGAATCAGCTGGTAGCCCATGGTTATTACCCATTTAAAAAGTGACACATATTAAATTTTCTTTTAAATGGGCGTGGGACATTGCTTCCTATTTTTGGTGAAAACCAATTGGGGTTATTGGTCAAATAAAGCACACATTGGACACATTCAAATGACAGAATATGCAGCCTAGGCATATAGGGCATTGAGTGCAAATGGTTAAATAGTGCAAAGAAAAAAAAAGGTTGTTTACAATAGTACCAGTAGCACATTTTCTGTTGATGGTAGGAACTGTATGATATTTTCAAAATGGCCTGATGTTTGGGAAATAATGATTTTGGTCCTTAATAAAGTAATCATAAATGTTTCAAGCTTTTAGCTGGCACCCATGCACTAACTTTACAAGCTATTTTTCCTAAAATTAAGTGCTAATTAGGCTATGAATTCACTGGCGGATCCAGAGGTGGGGGGGGGGGGGAGCATTGGGGCACAAGCCCCCAGTACCAGCCTTAATTTCTATATGTGGCCTAACATCTAACATCTAACAGTCATGCTTTTGCCCCCCCCCCCCCCAATAGCGTCATAGCCTAATGCCAAGATTCATTAAGGCATGAATGAATCAGTTTATAGCCGGTGGTTATTACCTATTTAAAAAGTGAAATAATACAACATTTTCTCTTAAATGGCTACATGGGACGTTGCTTCCTTTTTTTGGTGTGCAGATGAATTGTGGTTCAAGGGTCCCGAGCAGAGACAGCCAAAATGTGATATGTTTTTTAGCCTGTAGTATTGCCAAATTACAACAGTATTTGCATTACTATACAATATTTACAGCAACTTGTTGCATTTCTACATGGCCAAATGTGCCACGTGCGTTTTCCATGAGAAGGATAAACGCATGGAAAACGCCTGGTTTTTAGCTAATTATAATGAGGCAAAAACCATGCGTATTCCATGCATTATCCAAACGCACGGAAAACGCATGTGGCACATTTGGCATTGTATTATAATATCATTTTTTTTTATTGTGAAGCTAATAGTGCAATTAACTTGTGGTAACTCTGCTGCCATTTTTGAAATATTAATCCTTGCTATTGTCCGTTTTCCATGTACAAATGTGCCACATGCGTTTTTCATTGCTTGCCTAAATATAATCAGGCGAAAACCATGCATTTTCCATGCGTTTATCCTTCTCAATAAAAAATAAAATTGCTTAATTGTATGCAATACCAAGTCAGAGTTCTCAGTTAAATCCTCTGCTTGGTTAAGTGTAGTGATTATTGAAATATTGTCATTTTTGGTGACACCAGTCACTGTGATCCATATCTGTTCTTTATATGTCATATTTCACAGATATCAGCTTCGTTAAGTGCACATGCACCCAAGTAATACCAGTGCAGAGTCTGTTTTACAGGACAAGAATAATTACAACCTAATCATATAATCATGATAATAATGGCAAACTGTCCATTATTATGGCAACGAGCAATAATACAGAAATAATTAAAGGCAAGTAAAATACCCCACCCACGGGGTAAATGTGTAACATGGTGTGGACTCTAAGCCTTATCATCTCATCATTACATCTGCCTGTGGCAGCTGGTCATATAAGCTGACCAAGTTTCGGTTAAATTTAATGTATAGCGGTCAAACAGCACACGGTCAAAATCCATCCATGGTCTTAGATAATAGATGATTTTGGTGATCTTAAAATGAATTCCACTTTACGCTACTGAATTCACCCTTTATTCCAGATGAAATTAGCATAAAAGGTCATATATTTATTTGAGGAGCACATTAGCAATCAACATCACTAGGCCTACATAGACTTAGTAATTAATATCATGTAGCCTTTAATTGACAGCAGGATCTAATCATAAAATGCTAATGGTTAAGACATTGGCAAGCTCAGGGTTTGGGGGCCCAGCTCAGTGGTAGCATGCTGGGCTTCCAGCCACTGGGTCCCGTGTTCAATTCCTGGTTGAGCCTAAGTTGGGTGGCTGTTTCATCCTTCATCTCATTGCCATGGTCCCTGCCTGTCCTAATTAGCCCATCAGGTGCAGAAATACAGGACGTAAAGCCCTAGTTCACCCATGGAGACAAGAGTATTGTCTCCATGGTTCACCCAACCACCCACCCACCCACCAACAGGCCACCATTGGCAGGCTCTGCTGAAGGTCCCAGGTTAGATCCTAGCCTAGGCATGATTTACATCTGAGCTGGATGGACATGAGCTGTTAACTGGGGTGGTGCCTTAGACACAGTGCCATGTTGGGGCAAGTGAGAGATCCCACCCAAACGGTAAATATTCGTGCAGGACTGCAGGTACATGTTGTGGACTCCAGCTGTCTCTCTATCTCATCAATCTTCATGAGTGGCAAGAACTGCCTTAGAAGGCTGCATTATTAGCAGCTATTAGGTAGGTATTTGAACGTAGCGTCTGTTCATCAATACAATGCAGGTAAAATATGAATAATAGACAAAATAATAAATTTCATAATACTAACAATAAACCACCACACAAATTAATTAATATAATAAACATATGAAAGATAAATATACTTGTTACATTTGATGGAATGAATATTACAATTCTGTCTAGTCTCTACATTAAATCAAATTTAAAAAAGATCATTTACTTACAGTTGATAGTACTCCTTTGAGAAGTTATTTTACTCTTCTGAGGTTAACACACCAAACTTAAAACCTTCGACCTTCACTATCTCTGCAAGGCTTTTGTATATCTTATCTCACTATATCTCCTTGTCTTTTGGAAATAGATTTTATTGTCCTGACCTTACACTGTACACATCGTGACTATATGGTTAAATTTTTTTTTGGATCCTACACACTGTTTTGGTTCCTTAGTCAAGCCTATACTCTGACATACAATCTACAGGATGCCTTCATTCTGCAAAAAATGCTCAACTCAGCTGGTAGCCCGTGGTTATTACTTATTTAAAAAGTGACATACATTAAATTTTCTTAAATGGGCATGAGACATTGCTTCCTATATTTGGTTCAAACGAATTGGGGTTATTGGTCAAATCTTGGATAAAAATACATTGGACACATTCAAATGACAGAATATGCAGCCTAGGCATATAGGGCATTGAGTGCAAATGGTGAAATAGTGCAAAGAAAAAAACCGGTTGTAAACACAACTATATAAATAAGTTGTGTATGACCGAGGTGTTTAGGATAGCAACTGTATATTTTCAAAATGGCTGATGTTTGGGAAATAACAATTTTGGTCCTTAATAAAGTAATCATATAAATGTTAGCTGGCACCCATGCACTAACTTGACAAGCTATTTTTCCTATCATTTAAAATTAAGTGCTAATTAGGCTATGAATTCACTGGCGGATCCAGAGGTGGGGGGGGGGGGGGCATTGGGGCACAAGCCCCCAGTACCAGCCTTAATTTCTATATGTGGCCTAACATATAACAGTCATACTTTTGCCCCCCCCCCCCCACAGCGTCAGGGCTGGATCATAGCCTAATGCCAAGATTCATTAAGGCATTAATGAATCAGTTGGTAGCCGGTGGTTATTACCGATTTTAAAAGTGAAATGATACATTACATTTTCTCTTAAATGGCTACATGGGACGTTGCTTCCTTTTTTTTTGGTGTGCAGATGAATTGTCTATACTTTAATTATTGGTCCCGAGCAGAGACAGCCAAAATGTAATATGTTTTTTAGCCTGTAGTATTGCCAAATTACAACAGTGTTTGCATTGCTATACAATATTTACAGCAACTTGTTGCATTTCTACATGGCCAAATGTGCCACGTGCGTTTTCCATGTGAAGGATAAACGCATGGAAAACGCTAATTAAAATGAGGCAAAAACCATGCGTATTCCATGGGTTTATCCAAACGCATGGAAAACGCACGTGGCACATTTGGCCATGTATTATAATATGATCTTTTATATTGTGAAGCTAATAGTGCAATTAACTTGTGGTAACTCTGCTGCCATTTTTGAAATATTAATCCTTGCTATTATACGGTTTCCATGTACAAATGTGCCACATGCCTTTTTCATGCGTTTGCCTAAATATAATCAGGCGAAAACCATGCATTTTCCATGCGTTTATCCTTCTCAATAAAAAATAAAATTGCTTAATTGTATGCAATACCAAGTCAGAGTTCTCAGTTAAATCCTCTGCTTGGTTAAGTGTAGTGATTATTGAAATATTGTCATTTTTGGTGACACCAGTCACTGTGATCCATATCTGTTCTTTATATGTCATATTTCACAGATATCAGCTTCGTTAAGTGCACATACACCCAAGTAATACCAGTGCAGAGTCTGTTTTACAGGACAAGAATAATTACAACCTAATCATATAATCATGATAATAATGGCAAACTGTCCATTATTATGGCAACGAGCAATAATACAGAAATAATTAAAGGCAAGTAAAATACCCCACCCACGGGGTAAATGTGTAACATGGTGTGGACTCTAAGCCTTATCATCTCATCATTACATCTGCCTGTGGCAGCTGGTCATATAAGCTGACCAAGTTTCAGTTAAATTTAATGTATAGCGGTCAAACAGCACACGGTCAAAATCCATCCATGGTCTTAGATAATAGATGATTTTGGTGATCTTAAAATGAATTCCACTTTACGCTACTGAATTCACCCTTTATTCCAGATGAAATTAGCATAAAAGGTCATATATTTATTTGAGGAGCACATTAGCAATCAACATCACTAGGCCTACATAGACTTAGTAATTAATATCATGTAGCCTTTAATTGACAGCAGGATCTAATCATAAAATGCTAATGGTTAAGACATTGGCAAGCTCAGGGTTTGGGGGCCCAGCTCAGTGGTAGCATGCTGGGCTTCCAGCCACTGGGTCCCGTGTTCAATTCCTGGTTGAGCCTAAGTTGGGTGGCTGTTTCATCCTTCATCTCATTGCCATGGTCCCTGCCTGTCCTAATTAGCCCATCAGGTGCAGAAATACAGGACGTAAAGCCCTAGTTCACCCATGGAGACAAGAGTATTGTCTCCATGGTTCACCCAACCACCCACCAACAGGCCACCATTGGCAGGCTCTGCTGAAGGTCCCAGGTTAGATCCTAGCCTAGGCATGATTTACATCTGAGCTGGATGGACATGAGCTGTTAACTGGGGTGGTGCCTTAGACACAGTGCCATGTTGGGGCAAGTGAGAGATCCCACCCAAACGGTAAATATTCGTGCAGGACTGCAGGTACATGTTGTGGACTCCAGCTGTCTCTCTATCTCATCAATCTTCATGAGTGGCAAGAACTGCCTTAGAAGGCTGCATTATTAGCAGCTATTAGGTAGGTATTTGAACGTAGCGTCTGTTCATCAATACAATGCAGGTAAAATATGAATAATAGACAAAATAATAAATTTCATAATACTAACAATAAACCACCACACAAATTAATTAATATAATAAACATATGAAAGATAAATATACTTGTTACATTTGATGGAATGAATAGTACAATTCTGTCTAGTCTCTACATTAAATCAAATTTAAAAAAGATCATTTACTTACAGTTGATAGTACTCCTTTGAGAAGTTATTTTACTCTTCTGAGGTTAACACACCAAACTTAAAACCTTTGACCTTCACTATCTCTGCAAGGGTTTTTCTATATCTTATCTCACTATATCTCCTTGTCTTTTGGAAATAGATTTTATTGTCCTGACCTTACACTGTACACATCGTGACTATATGGTTAAATTTAAAGCAGTGCAGCTCAACAAACTAGCTCTGCACAGCGACATGTAAGCTACTCATTTACTGCTGCCAGGAGCATACGTAATGATGAGATGATAAGGCTTGTAGTCCAGCCCATGTTATGTGTTTACCCCATGGGTGGGGTCTTTTCCTTGCCCCAGAAGAGCCACCTAGTACAGCAGGGTGATCATATCATGGTTTCTCTATGGTACAAGGCACCACCAATTTGACTTCTCATCATCTCTAGTGCGGCCAAGTCAAGTTCATTGGATATTCAACGAACAGTATAGAACTCATTTGATATTCGGTGAAGGGGGCAGGGGGATGATACTTAGGCCATTGGGGGGCCACGGTGACCCTCTTCGCCAGGCACCACCCCTTCTCACTTGCCCCCTTGGCGAATCTTCAACCGTTTGACATTCATTTGATATTCGGTCAAGGGGGGCAGGGGGATGATAGTTAGGCCATTGGGGGGCCACGGTGACCCTCTTCCCCAGGCACCACCCCTTCTCACTTGCCCCCTTGGCGAATCTTCAACCGTTTGACATTCATTTGATATTCGGTCAAGGGGGGCAGGGGGATGACAGTTAGGCCATTGGGGGGCCACAGTGACCCTCTTCCCCAGGCACCACCCCTTCTCACTTGCCGCCTTGGCGAATCTTCAACCGTTTGACATTCATTTGATATTTGGTCAAGGGGGGCGATAGTTAGGCAATTGGCGAATCTTCAACCGTTTGACATTCATTTGATATTCGGTCAAGGGGGGCGATAGTTAGGCAATCATTGAATATTCGATGAACTTTACTGTTCATTGAATATTCAACGAATCTCCAATATCAAATGAACTTTACTCTTCGTTGAATATTCAACGAATGTCCAATATCCAATGAACTTGACTGGCCTGATGGGATGCATTCAAACTGTGTTGGTCTGTACATATCGTTTAGGTTAAAGTGCATGCAGCAAGTTTCTGGTTTTCGTATACAGTATATACTTTAGCCTAGGAAGCGTATTGCTGCCAACCAAAAAAAAAAAGTTTTGTAATTACGAAAAGTTTTTGGTAATCACGAAAAAACTTGTGGGGTAATTACGAAAAAAACCAAGTTAACATTTGGTAATTACGAGAAGTTTTTCGTAATATATTACCAAATAACCAAAAAAGAATTTCGCAATTTTTTTTTGGTTGGCAGCAATACGCTTCCGTATTAGACAGTTCAAGAAAGAAAAGAAAAATTTTCTTAAGTTGATTCTGCCATTTGTTTTGGGGGCTGCCAGTTGTGAGAACCTTTGAAAGACTCTTGGCAAGCGTGGTAACACGGAAAATTAGTCTATATTATTCTGTGATAACACTGGGTGATGACCTTGAACCCCGGTGGCCAACACAGGGCTCTGTGCATTGCACAATCTAGTTAAGGCTGTCTGGGGTGGGGGCCCAGCTCAGTGGTAGCGCGCTGGGCTTCCAACCACTGGGTCCCGGGTTCAATTCCTAGTCAAGCCTATGTTGGATGGCTGTTTCATCCTTCGTCTCATTGCTATGGTCCCTACCTGTCCTAATTAGCCCAACTGGTGCAGAAATACAGGACGTAAAGCCCTAATCCACCACCACCACCAGTTGAGCCGGTCTACCTATCTTGTACCTCCACATCAGCATGGTAAGCCGCACGCATAGCACAGGGACCTTCTCACACCTAAATCTGGCACTGACCTCAAATTCACCGTTTCTAAGGTCTCCTTAATTCCTGTCAATATCACATTTTAAGGCAAAAGTTAACAAGCAAAGCTCTCTTTAAAAAAGAGACCTGTATCAGAATTGGTTAAAGTAGTCTAGACATGGGGAAAAATTAATTGATGTATATTGTATCTAGGCTAAAAGGTATAAGTTGCAGGTAACCGATAGTATTATGTCCAACTATTACAATAAATTAGCATAGTTCATATAAAAATATGTCTTTGTCTTTATTGCCGAAATTGTTATAAAATTTACTTTTCAATAGATCCTTGCTACTCTTGCCTAGCTACCCACAACTGTCTGCAAAGCGACTACTTGCACCATCTATAGTATTAGTAATAATAAAAAGATACCTTTGCTTGTTAGTATTACTATGAGAGAAAAAAACTAAATATATTTCAACATTTTCTGTTATTAAGTTATACAGAATATTGTCTAGTTCTTTTTAATAAATATTATAAGCACCTAAATTCTTTTAGTATTCTGGAATTTGCAGCCTACAAAACAGAGCGTTTCAGAAAAATGTGACATGTTTTGCAAATCTATTAGAATAATTCAGATCCAAATCATAAAAAATATAATCATGTTTCATTTCTTCACATTAATATACATAATTGACAGGTTCAGGGAGTGTAGCATTTTTGACTGTGGGTGTGTCACTCAACTGACCAATCATGGTCAAATGCCTGCAATGGAGTGACCACTGCTACACTGGCATAACAACAGCAGCATCACAAGCACAAGTTCTTGATGGATTTATGTTTACAGCCAAAGCACCATAGTTACCATTCAAATCACATTAGTTTTCATAGGAATGAAATAATGTAAGTAGATATTAAGCTTTTGTTGAGTTGCTAGGCATTTTACACGATGGGCCTCAAACAGATATTTGTTGAAAACCTTCGCAAGCTTTCACCCCTAAGACCAAAATGAACCATGCCAATTTCCTGGATATCAGACTAACATGGGTGAGTCCATTGATGTTGGAGGGGGTACTGTTAAGATTTAATAAATACCTGGGTACAATAAAACCAGGCACTTTTGACACTTGGTCCTCAATTCAAAATTGCTCAATTTTATTCAAAGAAGTCAAATGTGCCATAGTTAGGGTTTCTAAGCCATTTTCAAGGATGTGACGATCAGGGATCTGACCACAGCTTAAATGTACACACAAATCAGTGATGTCACTGGCAATCTTCACAAGGCTCAGAACAAATTTAGTAAAGCTGATTTTAGAGTATATATCAATCAATAAGAAATCTTATATATATAAAGGGTATCTTAAGGATTTAGATCTGAAAAAGAGAGAGAACAAATTAATAATTAAAGATAAAAGTGCGATGGAGTCTTTCACGCAGGTTAACTTATTAATTTATTTGAATAACGGAGCAGAGCTCAGCTGCTAAATTCTTGACACAAACATACTGGCCGAAAGCAGCTTAGCTAATTTGTTCTTCATGACTTGGCATCAGGCTGACATCAGCTACCTGGGTATCTCCAAGTCGGATACACACCTGTATTAATTAAGGATCAAACGCTTTGAGCATCACCAGGTGAATTCTTAGTACCTGTACAAAGATAAAGACTTCTTCTTCCATGAAGGCTTATTAGCGAGAAACGTCTCACAGCAAGTCATTATATCATCTGCCTAAACAAGAAAACACATCATTGTGGTTTTACAGTTTATTCCTATACTACACGGCATGCTCCGATAGGTCTTTTGTGACCTCTACAAGTCGGTATAAGATTAGTTCATTCTCCTTTAAAGGTCCTAAGGCTAAATCCCGGGCTCGGGCACTCTTCGTGAGCAAAATCCCAGCTGGATGTTGTTCGGATGAGACTTTGGCAGTCCCTTGTGCTCAGTGTCTATGCTGAGGCAAGAAGAAGACCTCATCCATTGGGGTAAATGTGTAACATGGGTGAACTCCTCCTCTCTCTCACCTTAATGGCGGCAATAACTTGCCTATCTTAGAGGGCTGCCCTTTCCATCTCTTTGTATTTATCTATCTTGATAAAGGCTCATGCTTGAACAGGCATTACAAGGGCGTTATTGTAAAATTAACAAAAACATTTATATTTACATCACCTTATATGGCAGCAAGTGGAAATAAACCCTACCCATGGGGTAAAAATTTAAATCCATCTAGTGATGCAGACCGGACCGCCTTTTGTGGGGTGGTCCGATATTCCTTAAAGTGGTCCGGTACTGGTCCGGTCCAGGGTCAGGTGGTCCGGTATTATTACTGGACTGGTCCAGAAGCGATCCATCGGCATTTTTAAAATTATGATAAAAACAAAGGTTTAGCAAAAGTTTTTTATTTAAAAAAAAAAAAAACTTTTTAAATAAAAAAAACTTTTCCAGCGGTACGACCGTGGTCCAGGCACCCAGTACTGGTATTTTGTTGCTGATCCGGTACCAATGCAGTCCAGGGTCGGACCGCGTACCGGACCAGACCCATGCGGTCCGGTCTGCATCACTAGTTGTATCTCATAATACATTGTACGTCTTCACCTGCTATATGCACAGGACTCTGTCAGTCTTTGAGTATAGCGCAGCCCTCCAAAGCAAGTTCTTGCAATTCACAAGATCTCATTAAGACTTTTAAAATCATTTTAATGGGATGAGGAGTGAAGTAAAGTTGGAGCCCAAACCATTTGGGAATATTAAATAGCAGGGGGAACTAGCATGCAGTGAGGGCACATGAAAAACAGAAACTAAGATATTTTTGCAAAATATACAACTGTAAAAGCATTTATTACAAAACCATGCAAAATACAAAAAGAGATTTATTTTGTACAAACTCGATAAAATATTATTAACAATATGCAGAGCATTCACAACAACATTCTGAGCTTTCTGTCAATGCTTAAAAAATTACGTAGACTTCTAATCAACAATAACGTACACTGCAATATACGCGTGTCATACACACAATGATTTGTTTGTTACAAGGCACACACGTATTTCAATTTCTGCTCACAACGTGATTATGTTAAACTATTTTGTCTGCACAAAATCAATAAATATTTTTCACATGTCAGACTGAATTTAGTTATTTTCAAAGAAACTTTTAAGAACAGGCATATACCAAGGTGCAGGTATGTACCGCAGTACCTTTTTGTTTTAAACCGTTTCATCGAAAAATATGTTCAGATTTGTTGAAAATAGCAGGCATATATACCATAGTACTTATCTGATTTTCAAAAATATGTGTAACACATTTTGCATGTTTAATATTTTGTTACATAATCATACCCGACACGGGCTTATGTCAGGAAGAATGAATTAATAACTACATAACAGATTTTTTCAACTTCAACGCCATAAACAATCAAACATACGTACTAATCATAGCAATAGCTTTAACAATACAACTTCATATCTTGCATGATGTCTTTTTATGAATACTACGTGAGGAAACTTTTCTCACTTAAATTTTTATCTAAGTATCACATTTTAAACAAAAATATTCAACAAGGCTTATAAAAATTACAATAAAACCTTCGAGTCCACTGTATATTGTGTAACATAAACCACGATAAACTAATTAGGGCGCAATGATATTTATAAATATGTAAATATCTAGAAAAACGAAAGAAGCAATAGCTCTATAAGAAATACAAATTAAAAGCGATATTCTTTGTCATGGCTGTAATGAGGCGCAAAATGTTCAAAAATTTTAGGTAGGCCCTTGCCCAAATTTTAGCATGTGTCATTGGTCAAAGTCCACAGAAGTTTGAGTAGCCCAAAACAAAGCACTGAACTTTTGCTTAACTTATGCACGTTTTGGCTTCGTTGTATTCGAATATTGATAATATCAGCGAAGTTTTTAAATTTTCAAGGGCATTCGTGTGATTAAACCCTGAGAACATGAATTAATCAGACAACCATTTTGATCACTTTTTATAAAGGCATATTAACGTATTTACAAACGCCGTTGTTCAATAAATAAAATCATCATTTCACACAGCCTTTAGTTATCATTAAACAGTCAAATTCTGACCAGAGAAAATTGACCATCTAATTGAACTCTCAAAAAAAGACATTCACAAATATATTAAAACAAAAAGGGCAATTAATTGTCACTCATGATCACATAATATTAAATTTTCTGACAGAATTTTTTTGTTTATAATCAACATTTTGCGACATCAGTACGAGAAATGCCCTTCACTGGCACAATTCATACAAAAATTAACGTTACACATCAAAGGCCTTTGTTTACGAAATTCATTACAGACTATGCCACAGTCTGTTAGGCTTTCCTTTAAAGTAATGTTGAATAGCTAAAGAATTTTCATTAAGACATATTAATCTTAATTGTAAACCCCACTGATCAAGTATGCTAACATAAGAAATACAAAATCTACATTGTAATATTGAATATTCTCCCAGTAACACACTAGCGCTACTCAGGATTCCCACAGAAATCATGAAATTAAATTCCATGACTTTTCTATGACCATTCACAGAATTTCCCTGAACTTTCTTATGATAAAATCTGCACAACAAAGTCAATGCTTGCAAATTATAGTGGCCTACAAACACCCCTAACAGCCATCCTCACCACCCATTTTATTGCAGACAATGCTTTATTATTATTTTCTAAAATTCCATGACTTTTCAATGACAACCAATTTTTTCAAAATTTACCAGGATTTTCCGTGAGTGTGGGGACCCTGGCTACTGCTGCGCACACATTAAGTTGCAGATCTTGCATATGATAACCAGACCAAGCTTCTAAGCCTATTATACCATATATATATATACATGAGCCAGAATATACATAATACATCACACGAAATGATTCTACATGCTTATCACAACAATGTAATTTCAAGTGCATCAAAAGCACATTGTATTCCCGACTGTCAGTCAAGTGCATTTTGTATGACAATAATTTAAATCATAAAGATTATGAATAATATTTCATCTCCAAGGATGACGCGTAACAGCAGTCGAGCTGAAATATATATACTTTGATCTTGTAAAAATCAGAAATGTATGCATGGTGTACATTGCTTAATACTGTCCGCAGGTTTAACCTTAGTGATTAAATAAATTAAACTAAAAAAATATTAGTACTTATTCTCATGCATCGGTTAATAAGCATATGGCCATAGGTAAACCCTTCATGAATCATCCAATAAAATGTAAAAATATTACTCGAATTATCCATTTACAAGGAATAAATGATACAAAGTTTCTCCGGTTAGTTCTACCCAATTATCAAAACATGACAATAATATATTCAAGGATTAAAAATGTGTCAAAAACCCATAAGAGGGCAGAATTGAGCTAAAACTTCTGCCATCATATCTATGGTATTATTACACGGTAGTCACACCTAATTTCCGTACCTCTTATTAGCATTTTTGTTTAGATCATAATAAACGAATGAAAAGCTGTTTTTACTTGTAATTTCTCATAATTCAGAGATTAAATTTATACTAAATTATTTAAAATTTCATTTATACCTATTTATGATATAAACTCAATTACATCATATTATAAATTTTAATTAAACGGATGATTTTATTCCTGCCACGCTCAACATTTTCGGAAATTGACAGATGCAAGGATTTGGTAGAGCAATGACGACATATGATGATGCATCCTGAGTCATGATATTTTGTCAAGGTCCAGCAAAGGTCAAACGATAATCATTACAACTGTGAACTCCTTCAACAATATTCAAATTTCTTCATCCATATATTCTACACACCTACATACACACAATTGACAACTACTCTAATGCTGGAAAGATTGCTGAATTACCAAGAGACCCACTTATAGCATCAATATACCATGCCCCCCAGAAATGAATATCACTAAGCAGCTTAGAGGTGTACAACCATGGTCAAAGCTGACTTGTATTTTTAGGGGGATGTAATATAACAGTACAAGTCCTCCTCAACCAGCAATTATGTGTAAAATATTATCAAAATGTATATATTGCTAGAAACAATATCTGATATTTGTTTCAATACATACATAAATTGCAAAACCTAAATACAAGTCCATGGAAATATTTTAGCAAACATTTTACCAAGTATATTGTACACATTATACTGTGATGATAAAACTATTTCGGTGGGAAGAATAACATGAGCTTTTGAATTACCAATGTAAGGAAAATGAGGCAATAATGTTTGAACACCCTTTGACATTTCCTTCAATTTACTTCAAACACACCAGCAAATATGTAACATAAATTTCTAATACCAAGATTTACTGATGTGTTGTAAAAAAGAGCTTTAAAACTCAAGGACGTGTTGAATTTTTTTCGATGCGTTTCAAATTTTTGTTGTGCAGACGAGCGCCATCATCCCCCATGTCATGTCCGTTGGTCATTTCATGATCTTCCTCCTCATCATCAGCGATAATGTCCAGTCTTTTCTTGTCTTTGCAGCATCGTTTACGAATCTCGAAGTATATCACGGCAATCAGCAATGGAATGGGTGTGAAGGTCGCCACAGCAACCGGAGATATGATGGACAGGTCAGCATCCGGTTGTGGCAGTGAGAACTTCATCAGAATGATTGGAATGCCTGTGTTCTGGATGCCCGTTTCTATGGCGATTGTCTTTACCCTGATCCACGGCTGTCTCAAAATGAAAGCTATGAGTCCACCGAGGAAGAATCCAGCGTACGGCAACAAAGCGCCCGCTAGAATCATCGTTGGCGTAAATAGTTTGAACATGTAAAGGTTCGTATACACGCCGAACGTGCACATGAAGATAATGAACAATAAAGCCAATGGGCGGATGAATTTTGTGATACGTTTACCCCACGCTGGCCATTTCCTCTGTATCAAAATACCTGCCCCTACGGGAATTAGGAGCAATATCAATGATATGAGGATGTTCGTGTAAGGAATCTTTATCTCCACATGATACTGGTTCAGTATAACGCGGCCCAATGTGAATAACCAGAGTGGGATGAAACCTGAAAGATGCAAAAATACATAATATAATAATCATATGACAATACGGTAATTTGTATAATTTTTTTACTGTAATGTGCGAAGTTGTACATTTGTAATTCAACGTTATGAAACAGTAGTGTAAGGCTAGACATCTTGTTTCATGATGATAAAATCAGCAAATGCATGTGTATTAGCTGATTAGTGCTGGCACAGCCTGGCAGACCAAAAATAAAAGTAAACTTTCCATTCAGATTTCACAAAGTACAAGAAGTACATGTAGCGAATTGTTATTTCTCATTATTAAGTGTGAGGTCATAAAACTTACTTATTATGCAATATATCATATTATATGCATGCAGAGCACATGCATATCATGTATAGCCTCAACTTAAATTAACATCAACATGAGATCAAGTATGATAAATTTAGACATTGCATGGCCTGAATAACAAATTAAGCAGATACTGTAAATAAACGATTACATAACATCTGCATATTAAAAAAGATTGAAAACGTGTGCAAACTTTAGGTAATAAACAAAGCCTTCCATTCTGCATATTGTTCTAAGATACATTCATAGCCCCCATTAGCCAGTCTGTAAATAAATATTCGAAAGAAAATATAAACAATGAAAGGAAAGGGTGGCAAGCATTCTATGCTGCTATTCTGTCTAATTTAAAAAGCTTAAGA
Organism: Alitta virens; assembly: GCA_932294295.1. Lineage (NCBI taxonomy): Eukaryota > Metazoa > Annelida > Polychaeta > Phyllodocida > Nereididae > Alitta > Alitta virens. Next base: position 8,511,683 of record OW028582.1, read on the forward strand.
TTTAGCTGCTCTTTGAACATTGTTAAACATGATGAAGTGAGCAATCATATCAGTCACAGCACTGTTCATCTGATAACAAGCTATTTGAAGGTTTAATGGCTGTGTTCAAAGTTCAAAAGCTACTCTTTTGAAGTCTTATAAAACCTTCACATAGTGAATGTACACTCCTAGTGGATCTAGGACATACGCACTGGAAAAAGACCATTATCAACTCCCAACTTTCTGCAAAATACTGGAGCGTGTCCTGATTTTGACAACGGCAAAATATATACATTTAATAGTAATGGGTGGACCAAAATTACTGAATCTGTGACAGTGCACAGTGAAATTCAGGATTTTAGTGAGGGGTCATTCTTTTAAACATGTATTAAACATGCACATATCATATAAATTACGCTTGGCTTGTTCCAGTCAGAGCTAAAAATAAATTTATTGGAGCCCAATATATTGAACATGACTCAATTGTACGTACGTACACGCCGTGGTCAACAAAAAAAAAAGAGAAATTATATTAAAAAAGTATTGACAAAATCGTCTATCTTTTTCTTGGAAAAATTGTTAGTAAAAGAAAAATTGGAAATTCTATGGATTTTCAATTATTCTTCGTTGTCAATTTTGTAAATTTTCTACTTAAAAATATTCCGATAAACTTAACTGATGCTACCTTGTCGATTTGGCACAATTTTACAAAACATAAATTGTACTTCCTACTTGACTAGATCTTTTTTTTCAAACCACACAAACACCACCAACTTTCCTAAGCAGCTAAGAGCACACATTCTTAGACATTAAAGAAAGTCATAGAAACAAGCTTAAATTTTTAAATAACCAAATTACACGAAATTATGAAAAAAGATTTATTAATGAAGTTTATTACCTAGTGCTCCAATGGTGCTGAGCAAGGTCATCGTAATACTCAATGAAATGTCCCCGGCTAGAAGATAGGTGTATATATTACTGGCACCCCCTCCAGGGGAGCATCCCGTTGCAAAAAATCCCAAGGCCTGACCTCCATCTAACTTCAGCATTTTAATGAATCCAAACGCCAACTGCAATCGCGAGAAATAATCGTCAGGGTTAAAACAAAATAAGAGATGCGAAATGTACACTGCCAGAAATAATAAATTCTAGGTTGTAATAATATACAGTTACAGGGTTGGTAAAAAAGCATGACTTATTAAAAAAAATTCATGTGATTTTTTTGTTATTTAAATCAGATATTTTTTAATAAGGGTTCAAGCACTGTCTAGCATGAGCCAAGTTTGATCATTTTTCCTGCATGACCTCTTTAAACTTACTGAACTGTGCCCTAAAAATGACCAGAACTTTGATTTATTTAACAATTTGAGTTTTTGAAAGAAATCAACTAAAAAAAAATCCCGTATTCAAATAAATAATGTTTTGAGTGGTAAAATCTAGTTTTCAACTGAATAAACTTGTTAAATTTCCAAAAAATGGGGGAAAAAAAAATCTGCCAGCCCTGTAAAATTATCATCACATTATTGTAGTTTTTCGCTCATATACAAGTAACTATTAAATCAATACATTTATTTATCATTAAATATATTATATTCTTTTTTCTTCATATTTTTTTTGTCAGCTTAGCACCTATTTACTAAATATTATTGATTACTCCAAGCCGCAGAGATCCTTACCAAAGGCATAACTAAGTACTGGCAGAACATCCCAATGGCAGGCGCGAAAGGCTTCCGTAGTACTTCTTTTACAACATCCAGATCAACCTTGCACCCCATGCCGATGTTGACTACAAACACAAGGAGTGCTACGACCGCGATGAAGATCTTATCGATGGCTCGGTCTACACGTACAACGCTGAGGTGAACCATAAAATCAGGGTCCTTCATTAATACAACTCCTTCTTCGGTATGATTTCCTGTGATATTGCCAGCATGACCCCTCCCCATTACTCCATAGGAGAGCTCAATCCATGTTCGTCCTAGAAATATTCCCTCGATCTCCAAACTGTGATGCTGCACCTTTGAATCAAGTCTAATAACAGCAGATCCATTAGTAATCTTTGCAATATCTGGATGTGCTACTCCCAACTTAATGACAATGACCTCATTACCACCACTGGTACCAGCAGCTGTCACCGAGTCAATACTCAGTAAACTATCAAACTTTACATAAACTTTGCTACCAGTTACAATGTGTTGTGTGTGATTCAGACTAAACTCCAAAGTTACTGAATGACCACTGACGTTAAAATTGTGGATTAAAGTGCCCGCTCCGTCGTCTCCGTGAGCTGTGATTGCTAAAATTGCAATTAAAAACAGAGCCCAAGTGATCCACACCCTCCCACATGTCTCCATCTTGCACGTTGTGTAATTAGGTCAATGATTCATGTATGTTAAGCTAGAGGGCGCATGGGCATGAAAATTGTTTGCGTTGAATATTTCTTGAGACACATTCAGAAAACCAGTTACAATTTCACTCCGCAACGACTTCTGTTAGATTTTCGTACTGTTTTCTCTCAGAATAATCAGTCAAAATGTTGATCAAAGTGAAGGTGAGAGACAAATGAGAAAATATCTTCGTTTTTTACCGATTTCTGTGAAATATTAGGTTGACTAACATTGATTTGTTTTTATCTTCTTTTTGCGACATGATCTTGTGCCTTGTTATGGACGTGCCGGTAGACATTGACAGGAAAAGAGGTAAATACCGAAATAAAAATAAAAGAGAAGGAGAACACTAAAAAGAGAAGGAGAACACTAAAACTGCGCCATAGTTGTAACTGCACAAAAGCTGTTAATACTAAAGTCTCAGTAAAGTCTAAAGAAACAGAACAAAAATTGCTATGTCACTACAGTATTCATTACTGTAAATTGTAATATAAACACAATCACATCTCAACTTGATCTTCCTCATTATCTTTAGTATCAATAATGAGTTGTACAATTTTCCTTTTTTTTACTGTTGCAGATTGAAATCGACATAGAGCCCACAGACAAGGTGAGATAGTGTCAGATGTACTACCATTTTCAGAATACTGGTCAAATCGTCGACAGTGAAATTCATTGACACGTATCATTGCCGAATGGCAGAAAGACAAATAACTGACAAGCAATCCCGTGATGGCATCAACAGTAACTGTCAGATAGTCAGTTGACAAGTCCTTAGACAAACCTGTTGACAAAACCCCGGAAATTGATAAATTATTTTGGTGATTTTAACAATAAGATTACTCATGTGGTTGGTGTCATAATGAATTCAAAAATTTTCACACAAAATGATGCCAAGATTCAGTTTCCTAAAACAACTGCTGAAATATTGACAGTTTCAGCAACTTTGAGCTATCGCTCCAGACTGCTGTTTTCTAAAATGGTGATATATGTATATCAATGATTGACAAGCCCAAAAAATCTGTTGTCAGCGTGTTGGAATGCCTGAGCTGTTCATTGTCAACAAGATAGTGTCGACGCATTTGTCTGTGTCATCCATTTTGCATGTCGACGAGTTGACCTGATACCCCGTTTTTAATATCTTTATTTTTCATGACTGCAAATCAGGAGCTACAATTTTTTTAATGAAGATGTTTTTATGGTTGATTGACAAAGATTGTATTTCTACATTTCAGGTTGAAAGAATCAAGGAACGAGTAGAAGAAAAGGAAGGCATTCCCCCTCCCCAGCAGAGATTAATCTTTTCAGGAAAACAGATGTAAGAATCAGGGATCGCAATTTAAAATAGGCTGCCCGAGTGACCGGTCGCTCATTGAAAATCACCTTTGGTATCTTTGCGTGAGCTGCTGCTGGCAGAATGTGTTCAATTGTTTATATGACATGTATGAACAATAATACCAAGCTTTGAATTTAAGCAAGGGTTCAATTGCAAACAAAGTACTGACCTCCTTATAACGCGATCCTTCGGGGACATGATATGTCAGCGGCGATATAGCAGAGGTTCTCTAATTAACGCGGCATAACTGTCACGCCCCCTTGCGGGGATTTCCGACGTGATTACTCAAGCAGAATGATCGTGATTAGGCTTGCCTGGTTATTATGCAAAAGCAATTAATTACCTATTGCTCTATAGCTGCCAAAATAAGATCTGTGTACCTAATAAATATAGCCTAAATTTAGAAATTAAAGTGATCAAAAGAAAAGAAATACAGAATGATGATGTGAGCAGATGTCCTGTGTAAAACATCATAATAAAAAATGTATACAACTTTTAAAACAGTTCAAATATAATGCAATAAAAAATGCCTGTATGATGAATGTCCAAATGATTCCTAATAATTTTATTTAATATGATTTGTCATTCATGCATTTTAAATCTACCTCTGAAATGGCAATCCTTTTGATATCCGTTAATTACCATTACCCTATATTGTCAAATACTTTTGTGCAGAATGAATTGAACCGGCCTAATTGCACTTACAACTTCCATCTGACAGATCAATTCAAAGAGCTCTAATTCACAATGTTCACTGAGTTTGACCGCAGTGAAGACTGCAAAGTGAATTGCAATAAAACCTACTGAAGGAGTTAGTGTCAATACAACTGACCATTCAATGATATGAAAGAGACCGTCTGTATTAGCGTGTATTACATAACAATGCATAATCCATGTCTGGTCAGCTCGGGGGACATGCAGATACCACGAATAACAGAGATTCGTGTTAATTAGAGGCACCATATAGGAAGGTCCGACTGTATAGCTGATATAAGATGGGATTTCCTTTGAAGTTAGATTTCAAGTCAGCCAGAAGTAGTCCTGCATCCCTTCTCAATTCTAAAAGCCCCCGATAAACAGGCTTAGTGAGCACTGTGTTAGTGTAAGCTCCTGTCAAATTTCAATCCCTGATAGGATTGATGATCATGACGATGTTAATTTTGAGGTCTTTTGTTTTAAAACCAAACTTATACTTTCAAGCGCAATTATTTAGGTGTTCACTTAGACAAACTTACACTATTTAGTTGGGCATGTAATATTGTAAGTAGTATGCCTACTAAAAACATTGCTTACATTTACTGTATAGACTTACCAAACCCACAAAGGTTTATGGTCTAAACTACTGTTTTTATTTTTTTAAATTGAAAATTCTGAAATGATCAAATATTTTTGTTTTGCATTTTACAGGAACGATGAGAAAACAGCCGCAGACTACAAAGTAACAGGAGGATCCGTTCTACATTTGGTGTTAGCGCTTAGAGGAGGATGTCATTAATGGTTATAAAATGAAGCTAAAGACATTTGTTTTAACAATTATCAAGGCCTGTAACAACACGTTCAATAAAACTAATCATCATTTCATAATGTTGCCAACTAAGACTCGCAAAAGGGGATATATACTTCAGAGAAAATAACATGATATTTAATTCTGTCAACAAGCAAACACCTGGATGTCACACGCAGGACTCTTAATTACTTATTCAACTGTACAATACAAGTATCCCAGACTTTAAGAACATCTAGAATAGTAATTAAACGCATCCCCTATGGACATTTTTGTATTGTCTCTGTTATTATGTTTCTTTCGCTAAAACTATGTAATAATTAGGATTTTTTATATGATGCATGGATAGGAAGGCTATTAAAATTCTGAAAACAACATGTTAGAATGTAATTAACAGTGAATGAGGTAATTAAGTTGCCATCATGCTGTTTTTAAAACTGCTTTACTGGAAATTACCATGCTAATTTAAACACTGTTAAAATGCCCTATATTGTATAGTTTGATTTTTTGGAATTTAATAAATTATATTGAATGCATAAATACAAAGGAATAGTTCTGTTTTTTTTATGATTTGGAACCAAAGCGATTTAAGATTGAAAAAGGCTCTCAACAAGTGTGTCAGATTCAGATTGATGAGCTGTCATAAATATTCTAGACCAGAGTTGTTTATTTGTGGCTGATTGAAATATGGTGAGGCGACTAGAGACCCCAAGCATCTGTAGAGTAAACATCTTACTCGAAGTTCCAGTGGAATCTATGCCTTGTCACCTCAAAGCTTCAGCCTAGTTCGGGCAGCTGGTATACTATTATATTGCTTTATGTTGAGCATTACTGAGGCAAGATTATATTTAATTAAGAAGAAGAAAAGAGACAACTTTGCATTTAACTCTATTGCATATTTAGCTATATTTGTATGGACTACCTCCCCATATATTGTATCGATTGAGTAAGGTCTAAGCTGCTGTGCTGAAGGTCCTAGGTCCGAATCCCAGCTTGGGAAACTAGACTGGTCACCCCACACAGTTAATGATGATGTGGACCCCCCCCCCCCCCCCCCCCCACATTTCAATAACAATTTTTAAGAGATGGTACCATCATAGACCCATATTATATGATTGTGTGATTTCTCTATACACCACCGCAAGGTGGAGCGCGAGCGAAATCTATCCAGTCATGCATGAACTGGACGGTGTCTCCACCTGGTCCTATTGACCAAATATGGCGCCTTGGCTCAGGTAAAATACCAACGAAGTAGGTCAGCTCAGGTGTTCAAACAACACACCTGGGAATCCCCTGTGTAGAGGAGAGTACTTGCTTATCAAATGGGGCACATGGAAAACTTATCATAGATCCAAAGGTGAGAGCTTATCATTTATCTGATTAGAATAGATTAGATTTATCAGTTTCATTGATAAGATAAGACAAGATACTTTGTGGATAAAGTGTCTGATCTGGTTTAAAACTGAGGTCATCATGGTGCATTCCCCAAAAACTTGGTTGATTTAACTGGGTCATATCTGTTTGTCAGACATTGGCAGTTTCTTGGGGACTTCACATTGTAATATCTACGTAATATCTTTAATACATAATACATTTAATGTGAGTCATTTTCAATGTGCATGATTAACTCAAATATACTTATCTGGTCACATTCTGGTGAAGAAATTTTCATATAATGTCATGGTAAACAAGCCAATGATTTTATTATTTAAGTATATATATATACCTTCAAATCATTAAATTCGCCATTAATTATTGCTCTATATATATTCATAGGTGAGATAATAAAAAATCGTTTCAGTGTGACCTAAATCACCTTTCCATATATACTCAAAAAAAAATCTGGTGTTTAGGAAATAGGTTTTAAATTATTTGGGTCAGTTTCAGAATTTCAATGCATTAGGTTAATATGTTCCAGTCAACATTAATACGGTATAACATGTATATGATGTGAAAAGGGTTTTCACAATTTTTTTTAATGTAATATAAACATTACGCATAACATCCATGCATTGTTCATCACAACATTATAATAACATTGAAATAACATATTGGATTGTATCAATGAAAAATCTGCAAGTTATTTCATATCAAAGACAGTTTGCAAATAAATTACATTATTATATTGTCACTTTAAATTTACTTTTTATCAGCTGTAGGGGGAAATTAAGATTAGATGGCGAAATTAAGCCATCCACGTACATTCCCAAAGGAATGTGTCTGTGAAAAAGGAATAATTATAAATAATCATTATAAAAAACTGGCCAAATAATTAATGGTCATTTTAGAAAGTCCCTGAATACTAGGGTCTCTAATCCGGGTGTTTTCATTAGAAGGTTCTCATGGTTAACAAGCTTGTATTACACCTGTACCAAGACATCCCCAAATTGATGAAAGTAATTCTTCACTGACTGTAAGAGCCAGATAATTGTAAAACCTTTCAAACCTTCTTTTTATAAACAATGACAGCATTTGCCAACCATCCTGGCATAGTTTTAAGGCAACATAGGTGAACATGCCCTCTTCGTGATTAGTATAAATATACAACAGGATAAAAATTCAAAAGTTATTCTTACGAGTCATCCATAGATCCTTGGTACCTTTCTTCTTTGACACACGACCTATTATACTTCATAAGAAGTCCACTAATTGAAGTAAATACTTTATTACTCAGATGGAGAAAACCGCAGCTGGAATTGTGCTGCTTCTAGCCTGTTTAGCGGGTTACGCAGAAGGCCAAAGAGATCCCAGACAAAATCAAGAATCGTCCAGGGGATACAGATTAGAAAGAGAAGCGTAAGTATCATATTCTTAACAACAGAAATGTAGCAGAAGGGTCAGTCTTTTAATAGAATAAGCTGCATTGTAGCAGCAATGGTGGGAACAACATTTTACATGGAGGAGAAATGTCTTAAAATATGGGGTTGTATGAAGCAAAATGTGGAACTTGAAAAATTGATGTCCATGTTACAAATCTAAAGTATAGGACGTCTCCTTGATAATATTTGTAAATTTTGTATGATGAAGTGATAAAAGTGATGTATATGAATATCAGATCAGCTGCCTTGGGCTAATAATTGCTATTTGGTTCCATTTTAAAAGCATGAGAATGTTGGGTGTGCAAAGCCAGACCCCACACTTCATAACAATAAACTTCTTTTCAAATAGAGATTCTTCCACTTTTCAGCACCTACATGATTGTTGTGCCCAACAAGATCTTTCCAAATGAGGTCATCCAAGCACAAGTGACTTTTTTCAAGATGAACCATAATTTTGTGAATATCCGAATGACAGTTCACAGATATGGCGAAGAATGGGCTTCGCTAAGTTCAATATTTACTGAACCCTCCACTAGATTCCTGCAAATGAGGGTAAGTTTTACTATATAGAATTAACTTCACTAGTTTCAAAATATTTACTATACAAAATATGTATATAGTGTATATAGCAACACGGACAACAGAACTCTTTTTGGTTCTACTGGTAGAGGTGCTGGGTCGGCTGCTCATGAAATTATGAATAAGGAGAGTAGTGATACCATCAAATTAATTGAATTTTATTACCATTTAACAAGATACATGTATCAGTGTAGAATCTCCGATATAGCAATTTTATATTGAATCTTAGTACTGCCAAGTCATGATAATACTTCCAGTTTGCCTACTTTGTTTCTTGCTATTTTTGGTGCAGTCAAACCATTTGGGATTGTCAAAGTCTTTGAAGTGTTACATGGTTTTAAGTAGTTCTGATTTAACAGAAAGGCATAAAATCTGTTCCTGGACAACTTAGTTATTGACAGACTTAACTATGTTACAAAAGTGCTTGTTATAAATGTGTCTGATTGCACTCTGTTAGCAGGACACAATTTAGTATTTTCATTATGCACTTTCCCAATTGACCACGCATATATATGGATCACATATATATATATATATATATATATATATATATATATGTCATGTTTTTTTTTTTTTCAGATGAGAGATAATGCCCCACCAGGAAATTACACCCTCAGAGTCGAAGGTTCAGCCACCGCCAAAGGATTCAGTGGAAACCTGTTTGAAAATGAAACGGAAATCTTCTACAGTTCAAAACAGGTTTCTGTCTTCATCCAGACCAACAAGCCAATTTACAGACAGGGACAAACTGGTAAATGCATATTCATATTTTGCATGAGTTTCCTCAATGCCACTAAAAAGCCTACTATACTTTTATCAGACTGAAGGAAGGACACAATTTTTTTCGTTTTGAATACACTAGTATTTTAAGCGAACAAAATGGTCCCAATGAAAATGTCACCAACATGATGCTCTATGTCGGACAAATACGTCAGAGATTTTCATCTGTCAAATCAGATGAAATACTAATCACTATAAACAATGCTATCGACCTCGAAGTGCTACATGTACAGTCAAACATCACAGTTTACACTAGCAGTGGTCATTAACAATAAATTTATTGAATGTGTGAAATGCTTGGATGATGAAAACATTATTTTTCAGACTAAATTGGTCACATTTATATTTTATTTCATTCTGTTCCAGTGCATTTCAGAGTCATTCCAGTACACCCGAATTTACTATCAGCTCATGGTAGTATGAATGTATACGTGGAAGACGCAACACAAACTGTTGTGAAGAGATGGCTGTCGCAGCAAACTAATTTAGGTATGTTTCATCCAATTTGTCTCTTGGTGTTGGGCTATTAGAGCATACATTAGTGGAAACCCTAGTGTCCTATATTTGTTAATTTAATTACCAATTTTTCATTAAATTAAGTGGTAAGGGTTTTTTTTTCAGTAACCAACTTTAGGTCATTGCCCAAAGTTGTTTTAGATTTATGGAGATTGTTTACCTTATTAGATTCTAGAGGTGACATTGATTGCAAAATGCAATTATTTATTTTCTACTAATCAAATTATTTGCAGGTGTCACTGAAATGAAAATGCAGATATCTGAACAACCAGCGTTTGGAAAATGGCGGGTCAAAGTGGAAGGCTGGGGTTACACCTATTACAAAACGTTTGAAGTTGAAGAATTCTGTAAGTGCTTTCTCCTGTTTGTGGTTGTTTCAATTACCAAAATGTGTTAGTCTTAAATCGGAGATATTCATGTTGAATGCAGGATTGCATTTGATGTCATGAGTGCACTAATTGTTTTTGTGTAATTTCAGGGTTACCACGGTTTTATGTCAATGTCAGTATGCCGTCATACATCATGTCAGACTCTTTTGGTATAGCCGGCGTTGTTGAAGCGAAGTAAGTAATTTTATTTACTGATTTATAACAAACACATATTCAGACATTTCGGTTATGACAACCCTTGCTTCCTGTCCAAATTTGTCTCTTGTAAAACAGCCCTGGGCAAGTGTGGTAACAATTTAGTAAACAATGTTGACTACATTTGATAAGTCACACCATTAACATGTACTGGCCTGTTTGTAATGACTGGACTATATGCAATTTATGACAACAGAACATTTTAAATCATTAACATATATAATTTCAGCTTCACCTCAGGACATCCATGTAGAGGAAATGCGGTAGTTACCATGGAAATTATGAAGCAGGGAAGGAAAATATCACCTATACAGAGAGAGGTTCCATATGTGAGTATTACATGGACTCATTAAAATATTAGTAATTTCCATTCCCGTGTTTCAGTCGAATGTTATCAGTTCAAGTTGTCAAATGCAATTTATATAATAAAAAAAAGAAAAGTATACATTTATTTGTCTCTATATGATTCAAGTAGCTTACAAGAAATGATCTTGGTCTTTAGGCACATCTCCCATGTTCCAGATGGTTTTCAAGGTTAACAAAATATAACATTTTATAGTAAGAAGCATTTTTAATAAATTGCTAGCATATAAGAATTGTGTGTATATAACTTTCTAATCATTTATCTTTTCTTCTCATTTCCAGTTTGATGGAAGAACTGACTTTCTCTTCACAATGTCCGAAATCAAGGAACTGATAGGTGAAGAAACAAGTGGGGTCGAAATCCGAGTTAATGCAACAGTTTTTGATTGGTTCTTGTTGCAAAACAGAACAGGGTCGTCACTAACCGTTGTCTATGGCCGTGAAGTCAGCTTGCTACTGCTCGGAGACATGTCCAGGACATTTAAGCCTGGTTTCCCTGTTACAGTTTACGTAAGTAATATTTAATTGTACAACAATCACATTAGTGTTATGTGTTGTCTAGTCCCAGTCTTGCTATATCTAATATTTATTGAGATAATATAAACATTGAGCTGTGAAGAGGCACCGTTTATGGTCATATATATCCTAGCATACCAGCAGCTGGGTGATCTAGTGGTAAGACGCTGGCCTGCTCCTCTGAATGACCCGGGTTCAGTCCCAGGCCCGGGCACTCTTTATGAGCAACATCCCAGCTGGATGTCGTTCAGATGAGACGTTAAATTGGTGGTCCCTTGTACTCTGTGTCCATGCTGAGGCAAGTAAAAGATCCCATCCATGGGGTAAATGTGTAACATGGGTGGTCTCTCGATAGTGGCAAGAACTTGCCTTGTAGGGCTGCACTTTCCACATCCATCCATCCTAAGGCCTTGATTCAACCCCATGCGACATGTGCCTTAATACCTGTCTTGGCCAACACTTTTGCATAATTGCGTTATCAAAAACTTTACTGACAACATTAATCAACCTATTATTGTCATGAGCAGCTTTACCCACACCTCTAACCATTCGGCCACAAAGGATATCCCTTCTAGCCAAGTGCTAGAAGGTGGGGTCACTGCTGAGGCCCGGGACACTACATCACATCCCCCATACTTTCTTGCGATTTTGACTAACATCACAAGTCAAACATCGCAATTCTATTTATATACCCCCTGTGAGCGGGATTCGAACTGCCTACCCTGGCCTTCAACCCCTAATTCATGCTCACAGAGGTGCCCGGATTGTGTCCACCATGTCATGTGCAGCTTTACCCACACCTCTAACCATTCGGCCACAAAGGATATCCCTTCTAGCCAAGTGCTAGAAGGTGGGGTCACTGCTGAGGCCCGGGACACTACATCACATTATGACCAATCTAATTTCTCAAATTGCAGTGGGCAGTGGTTATGGGAGATGGAAGTCCACTCTATGGACAGCGAAGGCAAGTGACAATTTCTCGGACCACTATTTCCGTAAATGAGAGAAGTGTTGGAGAACCGGAAGAGAAACTCATTGTGCCCGATGACGGAATACTTCGATATGAATTCACTCCTCCCCCTGAGGCTAAATCAGTCATCATTAGGGTGAGTACCCATTTAGCATTTATTTGGTAAAACAAATTCTCTGTTCAAAGTTCATAACTTTAACTGTATTAGTAGCACTCAAAGCACATCAGTGTTTTAAACAAACATTTTCAGAGCAAGCATGCTTAAATTTTTTACAGGGAAACACAAATTATCAATGCAAGTTCCACAACTTTAGCAAAAAGTTGAATTGTAGCATTCGTAATTTGTGAACATGCTGCTGAGTGCTTAAATTATCCACAGCCTCATATATCAGTATAGATAAGTATAAAAGTCTGTCACCAGAATGAAAGCACATATATACCATAGCTAGAGACTTTGTTGAGTCCATGGATTTAGAACAAGTGGAAATCATATATTGGCATCTAGATCTATCTCATACAAGTTAGTAATAAATTTAGTTTACCATGGAAAGTTAGAAAATATTCCTTAAAACTATTTCAGGCATATTATGACAACATGCAAAACAAACCAGAAGAAATTCGGCTCCATCGACATTATACATATTTTGGGAACTACATCAGTGTGTCCACTTCAACTGAAAGGCCAGTGGTAAGTATTATTTTCATATACAGATCGAGGTAACAGTTATTCCTCTGTTATCATATCGCCCTGAGAGCATCGATACACCTGTTCACTCATCGCTATTTTTCTTTTCTTAGGTTGATGAATATATGATCTTTACCGTGCGAACCAGTGTTTTGGTGGATCAGATATTTTACTTGGTATGTAACCTATTTCTGTTCTTTACTAAGTTAACTTCTATTCTGCAGTACTTGAAGGTCAACCTAGATGTGAGATTAACGTGTATATTTTCGTGGAAACAGTGCTAAAGCACACATGTAATTTTGGCACAAATGTGATTCAAATATTTACTTATAGAATAATCATTGCATGAAAACTACAAATATTGGATGGAATTTATCAATTTCCGAGGCCAACGTGCCACGAATGCCAGGATCCACAGCATTAATGAATTTTATTTGACCTGCATGTACATAGTCTTGATTTAAGTATAGTAGAACTAGTTCATGTCATTCAATTTTAGGTCTTCATTTTGTACTTGCATTTCAGGTTGTCGCTGCTGGTAACATTGTCGCAGGAAACAGATTAGACATGCACGCCACACAGAAGACTTTTTCAGTGGCAGTGTCTCGAGATATGTCTCCTGCCGCAACAATTGTTGTCTATTATGTCCAGTTTGGGGAAGTCGTGGCAGACTCCATGCACTTCTACACCAACGGTACCTACATGAATCCGGTAAGAAATTTTGTATCCTCATATTTGCTAATTTGCTATTTAAGAGTGCTGCAAGTTAGCCTCATCTGTTAGATATCAAATGCATGCACAAAATGCATTTCCACCACAGTTGCTTGGAAAATTTACAACTAGTTTTGTCATATCAAATCCATCTTAGTACTTTACATAGAGATATATACCTGACTGGTTCATGTATACGCTTTAAAATCATACACATTATGACTAAGCCTCTTCGTAGTGACAAAAACCTCTCAAATGCAAGTACATGCAAAATACTAATGGACACAAATAAGTGCCATTCATTAAGAAATGGTATTGTCTGGCTGTAGCTCTTCATTCACTTGTCATATCATGTCATTTTGGGTCATTTTACCAGGTTGAAGTCAGAGTGAACCTCGGCAAGGATTTCACTCGAGACACAGTGGAGCTGACAGGTTTGACCGACCCAGGATCTTACATTTGTTTCTCTGGAGTCGACTGGGACCTTTACAGATATGGATCCAATCCATTCCTAACGGAGGAGGAGGTAAGTCTGTCGTTTAATATTGATTTAAAATGAAAATTATAATTTTTTACCATAACATCCCTGCGAAAAATGGTAGCACAAAACACAAATATGTAATTGCAAAGGTGTGGAGATATAGTCAAGGCTATCAAAGGGAAGGTATTGACTTTTCTTGTCTAAGACTTGGTCAGCCAAAGTTAGATGTAATGATGACATCATAGAACTTGCAGAACTTAATGATGCCCTTATAGCATAGTTTTGTCAAATTTCTACATAGCTGTATCAAATCCAGCTGTCGTGTAAACATTAAAGTATGCAATTAATTTCTAGGTTATTGATGAACTGTTGACCTACAACTCCCACATGAATGGCAGTCATACTCACACCTGGTTTTATGGAGACAACCAGTACCAGAAAGTTTTCTTCCCAGCTAGTTCTTACGCAGTAGATGCAAACACAACTTTCACCTTTTCTGGATTGCTGGTATTTAGTGATGCCAATGTGACACGACTTAACCGTAAGTATATATCATACATCTTTTGGTTTTAATTTCTTTTACATGGGATCAGAGGCACAATGTTCCAGTTAGGATTTGAATAGGGCACGGCACACAATACTATTAGGACACATAAATAGACCCATATAAGGCGCCCAGCTAGTTGAAAACAAAAAGTTCTCAATTTCGGGCATGGCGCTGACAAAAACAGGCAAGGGGCGTTGGGCATGGCAGCTCAAATGGCCTAGCTGAAACACTGGTCAGAGCTACTCATTTGTTACTGAGCGCACATACAACAATACTGCATCATCTGCGATATATAACATCTATTTTGTATCGTTTACTGCATTGAATTATTATTTGGTGTAGACTTAACTAGAAATTTGAGGAAACAATAATTTCAGACCCTTGCAATGAGACAAGAGGATACCTTCCCTGTAATGATGGAAATTGTTACGAGGTTCAACAGAGGTGTGATGGGATACGACAGTGTGCTGATGGAGCTGACGAACTTGGCTGTAAGTATTTATATATTATACATTGTATAATTCTTGTGCAAAAAAAAAAGACTCGTATAAAAATACAAGTAATAATGACAATGCAACTTAAGTCCAATCAAGTTTAAATTTTGATTATGCATAACATAGCAGTTAGGTGGACAGGATTGTGTCATTTCAAATTATTTGTAACAAGCAAATATTGTGAAACAAGCATAGTCTAGTAACTTTCAGTGAATGACAATAAATATTTTAGTCATGAATTGTTGATTCAAATAATTTGAAATGTATTAAAAGTGTAAAGTTACCATCAGGCTGGGTTGCAATAAATAGTCTCATGCAATTACAATGGCCTAGTCCATTATTGTTTATGCTTATGTAACTATAGTAAGGTGTATTATTTTCCCAGGTCCCAAGAAGAAAGTGGATAAACATACGCCAATTTTCAAACGTCTGCAACACATTACACGCCATTATGAAGAAGATGCCAGTTGGCTGTGGAAGACTACTTACACTAAGTAAGGCTTCATTTTCAACCCCAGATATGTCCCAGCTCAAATGACTCTCTAAGGCATTGTTGCCAACTTACATGAATTTAGTTGCGAATCTCACAAAATCTTAACTTATGTGACTCAAGAAATTATAAAATTTAATCTCAGGCTGGGTTTTAGTTCCAAGTCAACCAGAAAAATATCTGCTCTGTGGTATATAGCTGACATTCTATTTCATGGCAGTTATTTTGGGCACCAGAGACAGGGAATTCAAAGGCGGCAGCATTTGCTGCTTTCTTAGTTTGCAACGCTCTGCGAAAGCCAGCGTGACGAGGGGTTGTATCTGGTTTTACAACTAGGTCGGCGGCAAATTTGAAAACGTATTTTAAGTCAATGGGCACGAAACAATAGTGTCTGTGTGCTGCGATTCATGCCAGAAAAATGACTCTACAGACTTCGCGTTTTGTCAGCAGGCAGTCGACGACTTGCTTCAGAGCTGTATACTTTTTGGTAGCATTTCGTCCAGTAGAAGTTGGTGCAAATCGCCAGTAAAAAGATGCATTTTTTCACGCTGTGCCTCACGATGAACAAGATGGCGAACTCCAACGGAAATGACCGAAGTTCGTTGTATGGCTTCGTGCATGTTCGGGAAATAGGCCCCCGGCTGGGAATTCTTGCAGTGTCTTAATGTTGATTGGTTGTTCAATTTTGAAAATCCACCGGGGGCCTCTTTACGTATTTTAATGTATTCGTGCATGCGGAGAGATGACGTGTCTAGACGCCTATGTAGGTCAACGCTCACGTTGGTGTTGACAGGCAAGTTAAAGGTATGTTTTCAGTAGAATTTTGCAGTTTTGACAGTGACTGGATAACGTTTCTGTTCAGAAATGAATTCTATGACATTCTGGCTTTCATTTAATGTATAATTTGTGAAGATTGATCAACTTTTGACCTCTAATTACTAATAATCCGCCAGTCAACATGTATACAACAGTCCTCCAGCCGCCTTTGTTGCAAATCTTATGTGCACTAGATTTAAATCAGTCTTGCATAAAATGCATATTTTCCCTGATCAATAACAAAATCCTGTACATGTCTCCGCCCAAGGTTGGATATTGAATAATCACTTTTTTCAGCACTTTGTTTGTATTTCTTACAATTATATCATGTAAAATTACCGTTTTATTATATACATCTTACCTCAGGGACAATTCAGGTTTTTTTTTTTTAAATCTTTAATCTTAATTACAATTTTTTTTTTAATTCCAGACCTGACGGCAGGGTGGACATACGAGCAAATGCTCCAAAATGGCCTATCTCTTGGCTGGTGTCAGCATTCGCTGTCAGCACAGTGCGAGGTCTTGGCATCATGAAAACGCCTGCGAGATTCGAGCATGCCAAACCGTTCTACATTTTGATGGAAGCGCCCAAACATGCCTACAGAGGAGAGCAGCTTGGCATCAGGGTAGAATTGCACAACTTCTGGCATTTTGACATGGAGGTGAGAACAATCTATGTGATTTTTACAACAGCTAGATTTTTGTCATCAATACATTTTTTTAATAGGGGAAAATGCAATAAATCAAATGAATGCTTTACTCGTTTTACAAACATTTATCAATTTTAATTTCAGTGCTTGGTTATGCTGCACGAATCAAATCGTTACCGTTTTGTTGTTGTTGATGACCCACACGGACAAGTGAATTCATACACTCCAACAACCAGGCGAGGGAATTTCCAGACTATGGTTTATGTAAGTCACCATGCACATTCTTTGTAATGATCATCATATCAATGTTCAGAATTTCACAAACCAGAATTGTTTATATATATTACATATACCAGATAAACACACAATGTTTCTTCGATTACGACATATATACATGTAATTAGGGTGACACCTCCTAGACACTATTATATCACTGCTGTGGTGCCGCCTGTGATTTCAGAGGCTTCCGTGTCAATCCCTGTAATTAGGAATATGGCCAAGAAAATCTATGGACTTAATGTGTTAAAAGAAAATATAAATATTAAAGGAGTATGCTGTTATAGATTGGCATGACATCGAGCCAAAGTGAAGGAATCCCAAAGGAACTGATTGAAACATTACCACACTGATATAAAACCTATTTATAAGTCAGGAAGTTATGGTAAAAGTTATGCAGCTTCAATATCATCAATTATATCTACTGTGGTGTGAACAGTCATTAGTAGGGTTGTTAAACAGCACTCTTATTATATCATTGACTTTCTCTTGTATTAATCACAGGTTCCAGCAGGCCGGATGGTGATGATACACATGCCTATTTTGCCACTGTTCAAAGGAAGAACTAACGTCACGATCAGTTCGATATCGTTTATGGGTCGTGATACTGCCACTGCTTCTATCGATATTGAGGTGGGTAGATCGTATAAATGAATATTTTTGAAGTTTACTATATTTGTTCCTTTAAAAGATAAATGCCTATTGAGCAAAATGATAATTTCCAATATTACTTTTTCTTTAATTTGTATTTTGTTGCCGTTTATTGTTGTTACAAATATTAGTTATTATCTTAACATTTTTGTAATTTGTCACCCCTTAAACATTTTTAATGAAACAGTTCAAACAAACCCATGTGGGCTGGGAGGTTTTCTTGTTGTATATCCTAATTTAATATGTGTTACCCCATGTGACTATAAATTAAAGAAGAATCAGTCAATCAGTCACTAATTATGACATGGTGAGTGGATGGCCAGGGAGTATAAGCTATGATGCCATCTAACAAATTGCCAATGGTTGCCACTGAATATAGTACTTGACAATAAACTGTTTATATTTATTTCAGATGGATGGTGTTACAAACCATTACAACACACCTTACATGATTGATTTGATCAGCCAGGGCTCTCAACTCATTCCCGACTTCTACGTAAACGTAACGGAGAGATTCACCCATCCTGAAATTCCATGGCATTTTTATGTACCTGGATCAGCAAAAGCCTATCTTTCCATTGTTGGTGAGTACATTTCATCATCACAGTGTGATTGTGTGTTCTTTTTGCACAGAAAAAAAAAAATCTGGTGATGAAGACCAACAGCTGCTTATGAACCATGCCACCTTGCACTAAGTTATTATTGATTTGTATTTGAGAAATTTGCAGTCAGAAAAATTAAATGTTATTCTACAGGAGGGTTTATTTTATTATTGAATTTTCAACTGACCGACCCATCAAAAATGTCCGTGAGAGGATTAAACAAAATTACATCCAATGACCAAAATGTCATGGTTGTCATGTTAAGCACCTTCAAACTATTCTTATGAATGAACAATTTACTTATGAAACTGTTTAATTTAAGGTGATGTGGTTGGCACTGGCTTCACCCATAAGCATTTGGATGCTGAGAACCTGATGAGATGGCCGTACGGAAGTGGCGAGCAAAACATTTTCAACTTCGCTGCCAACTACATTTATTTGGATTTCTTCCGAATCACTAACCAGCTCAATCAGTCAATGATGGTAGATGCTTTGGACTACATGAATCTTGGTGAGTATTATATTATTTTTATTCAAATTTAAATCTAATGGTGTAATTTGTCACATGGGGTTATGGTTTCCATAAAAAAAAGTATCACTATAACACAGCCTCTTTCCCACTACTAATATAATTATGTAAGATATTTCTATAGCCAATATTCCAGTGGTCCTAATAGTAAGCAGTTTTATGAAAATATTGCTCTGAGAACAGGTTAATGCATCTACCTGAAGAAAATATTGCAGGAGAAATACTTTTACAAGCTAAGCTATCATTAAAAAGAGACCTGCACCAGACTTGTGTGATAGCATATTATAATAGTCAATAATAGATTCTGCAGAACAAAGTTTTTTAGGATAATGAAAATTTCTACTCTAAAGATGATATAACTGACCTTAAAAGAAAAGTATATATATAAAACAAAAAGAAAAAAAAATTCCCAGCCTGGGATTTTTACCCCCAGCCCAACACAGTAGACCAATGCTTTAGCCACTGCTGCAGGCTATAAATAGCCCAACTTTTCCCCAATTTTCTGGAGAAAAGGCCAGCTTGCTCTGATTGGTTTAAAGTAAAATTCCAGAGTTACCAGTTCAATTATCATCGCGGCCTAAAACATTAATTTATGCATTTTGAATGTGGTAACTTTTTGCCAAAATTAGCTGAAACTATGGTCATACAACTCACTTCCCCAGAGCTGGGGCAGCCGTATATGGGCATTCCTTATATAGGCATGTACAAGAAGTAATAACAAAACTTCACCAGACATGTCTTAAGAATTTTAAATCTGATTTTAGTAGTACTCTCAAGCAGTCAGATATGTTAGTATGAGGTATTCTATAGATTGAGATCTGGTACAAAAATAGTTACCATGTGTTGTGTTATCAACTGACTGATTTCATTTTTGTGGTTTTTTTTCAGCTCTTCAAAGACAACTTAGTTACTTCAATGCTACTGAAGGTTATTTCTTCATGTTCCGTGATTACAGGAAGCCCACACCTAGCACTTGGTAAGTGGAAATGTCAACAAAATTGTTTTGACTTGGGTTTCCTGGCTCATTCTTTTTGCTCTTTTGACAAGCTTCTATATATATGCGGTAATTGACAGTTAATTCTAAAATGTCCGCTTTTTTAAGGCTACATACCTTACACTGCTATCATTATATCAGTGACGTACACAATTCTGCTATGTGTCACTATGAGCATCATGGTGAAAACAAGGCTGTAGGCCAAAAATGAAAATAGTGTCTATTAGTACTCTCGATCTATTGCATATCACAATGCAGTTTCTATCTCATTTGATATCATATTCTTCTATATTTTGTTTGTTTTATATTAAATGTATTTTTGTTTCATATTATCCCATTTTAGGTTGACTGCCCAGTCCCTCCTATGGCTAGAAAGGGCCAACGAAGCTGACTGGTGGACGTACTACTACACTCCAACAAAACTTCTCAACAAGGTCGCGACATGGCTATGTCGTCAACAAAACAAAACCACGGGAGCTTTCTTTGATCATGCCCCTGTTTATGATGCTAAATTATATGTAAGTAAATGGCTTTTAAAATATCTTGTTCAGTTTAACAAATAAACTATATGGGCTTAGACTTCGTCAAAGATGTGTTTATTAGCTTGTGTGGTATTTTAAATTAATTTCAACACAATTTTTAAAAAATTAATTTCTTCTCAATTTCTTTGCAGGACCCTCCAGTCATGATTGATGGAAAAATGCAATCAAAGAACATATCATTGACAGCATCGGTTTTAATTGCATTAGCACAAGCCCAAGGCATCACTGGGGTAAGGAACTATATCAGTTCTTCAATTCTTTGTGTAAAACAAATATAACTATTTGTTTCAGACTTTAATTTAACTTAAAGAGCATCAAGAACCATCACAGAAGGCCTTATTTTGCCTAGATAAAAAAAAACCGCCATTTAATGTTATTTTATGAGCACGGGATTGAGATGACATCACAATAATAATATTTAACGTTAAATCACCTAAGATAATCCCAGAAATTTAAACCGTGTGGTCCCAACACTTGATGTAAACAGTATTTACAAAGAGGCCCATTATATTTTGCAATGTTATTTCCCAATTAATAATTCTCTAAATGTAAATTCAATAATGTTTGAATACCTCCTTTAAGAATTTCTTTTTCCCTTCATTAAGTAATACTTAATTTATTTACCTCTTTAGGTTGCCAGCACGATGTTAGATTCAGCTAAAACATTGGCCATGGTATACCTGGAACGAAACATCAATGAACTTAAGGATCCGTACCAAACAGCTCTCGTTACTTATGCTTTGACTGTTGCGAACAGCAAGAATAGAAATGATGCATTCAAACGTTTGTACAACATGAGAAGAGTTGGTTAGTATTCCTAATTATTGTACTTGTGTTGACAACATGGGTCTACAACTGCATATGATGGAAGCACAATGCAATTTCATCTAATTTGCTTTGAAATGTAAAAAATCCCAATGTATATTGGCAGGGACTTGAAATGTTTTATGAGTTGAGTTTATGAACTTATTTATCATTGCAAAAAGATTGGCACCAAATATTGGATGTTATATGTTCAGAGTTTCTACTGTACACAATTTAAAAATGTTATGTTAAAATGGTCGGCATTATCTATTTAACCAAACTTATTCACTATTATTCTCACAGGGGAGTACATCTATTGGGCAGATGTAAAGATCCCAAACAACCCAACAGAAATTGTCAACACTGTACCCATCCAGTCTCGTAGAATTCAGTATGGCCAGGAGGCCAAAGCTGTGGAGGCAACTGCTTATGCGCTGATGGTGTACTTAAGAAACAACCGCCTCAATGAAACTCTGAGTATTATGAAATGGCTGCAGACCATGCGTAATTCAATTGGAGGATTTGGCGGAACTAGGGTAAGTCATACAAAATTTTCATAATGAGTCAGCTGGGCCCATTCCCCATTACAGCATGTTACTCTTGATTGTGAAACATTACAATATGTCTCTACAACAAATCAATAGCTCACCTGGGAATTTTCAACCCTATTACAAGATGCCTTCTTCAACCAGCTGACTGGTATTGCAGACAGTTTCCCCTGGAAAATGTTCAAGAAAAAAAGCATCTCAGAATGTCTTAAAATTCCCGCAGACTGTCACATTTGTTTCAGATTATCAAACCTAAACCTAGATTTTTGTATGCCATGGATGGGCTTTAAACTTTCATAGAAGTCATCCTGAGATTGATGACGTCATGTTATGCTGAATTCAATGTAGGGCCTATCTCCTGAAGATTTCAATTTTTATTTTCAGGATACTATTGTCGCTCTTGAAGCCTTAACAACATATGCAGCAAGAGACACAAACAGAGATATTTACAACATGGAGATAAAGATTGAAATGAGCCAGTCTAAGAAGAAAGCAGTGGTCCGATTGAACCGCGAGAATTGGTCCACGCCTCAGTTTGTCAGTATACCTGATGGGTTCGTTTATGGTTACATCAAAGCTTATGTGAAAGGCACAGGAATGGCTCTAATGCAGGTAGGTCAAGTTTGATTATTGTAAAGGCACAGTTCTTTGTTTTTGTCTTAACAAATACACCACCATTGACGAAAGAGAAGCCTTGTTGGACATTTGAATAGATCAGACCTCTTCTTTCGTTTTCTAATGACATCCTGGAAATCGTTAAGTCAAAATATATTCTAGTTTGCAATGTAAGTGATTGCACTAGACTTTTGTGAAAGGTTCAGATTCATTTAAAGTTGCCAGAGTCTTTGCAGGTCATAATTTAAAAAAAAAAAAATTTGTTGATCTCAACTATGTTGTATGATGTAAGATGCCTATCAAAAAATACATCAGAAATAAACTGACGTTTGGAAACCATATTGAAAAATTAATTTTCTGTCTCTGTGTCAACAGTTACACACTCAAGTGAATGTTGAGTATCCATGGTTACAAGATCCTCAACCAAATGGAACGTTTTATGACCTGGATGTTGAACGCCTTCACTTCCATGGAAAGAACTTCTCCATAATGGAAATGACAGTGTGTGCTAAGTAAGTAGTTTATTGACTTTTTCTGATCTTAATTTAATTTTGCTGTAACTGTCTAGTCGTAGCAAAAATTGTCAAAATATGACAGTAACTTTGAAAAAGCTCAAATACAATTGAAGTCTAGATCAACGAACACATCAGCTAAGGATGATATCGTATTTCCAATATTTTCTGTTGTTAAATAATACTCGTATAAATATACCAATTATGTAATTAAAATGAACACATATGGATGGTCCCACACTGGTATATTATGATGAGCCATGACAACAACAGCAATGTCCTATTTTTGGTTATTATTTAGATGATTTCCTTACTTATAAAAAAAATATATATCCAGTCTTGATATATCGAATTAAGATTTTCTGTTAATTTCATGGAAGTGCTCATGTTTTTGCCACCTGATAAGTATGAGTGTCCCTACTTCAACATCTAGCTTGTCTCGTCTTTTATCAGCGGATATAGAAATTTAAGTCTCGCAATTGATGCTTCAAAATCTATCCTCATTCACGGAATAAGTTTCTAAACAATGTTTCTTCATTTGATTAATTTGCTTGTTTATTACCCAGGTGGAAGAGAGCAGACCTGCGGAACACAACGGGATTGACAATTATAGAACTGGACTTACCTACTGGTTTCGAAGTGGTCAATGATGTCGTCAGAGAATATACCAGATCGGGAGCCAATCCACGTCTTGGAAGAGCAGAGTCCTGGCATGGAAAGATGCTCTTTTATCTTGATTATGTAAGTTTTGATCAACATAAGCAATGATAAGATGTACCTAAATATTAATAATGCAGGTAGCATAGAGTAAATGCAACTTATAGACGTCACCATTAGGACCACCCTTGGTTGAAATTTTACTGGCTTTCATTAAGAAGTTTTTCTTGACGGGTGCAGGGGATGCAGGTCTACTTTGTCTCTCCCACCCTGACTTTCCCTCGCTCGTACAAGTGGCCGCAAGTGGCCGCAAGTGGCCGCAGTTAACACAAGGACACTGGCCAAGAGGTTAATTAATAGTGGATCATTGATGCCAAACTATAAACTTGATAGCATTGATCATCCCCCCTTTCCAAAAATTGGAGGTATATATCTCTCACATCACTCCCCACCCCCCCCCCCCCCCAAATTGACGCCCCTGCCACAATATTTTGGTTACGCAAGTGGGCAGTCTTAAAGTCTAGGGTGGTCCTAACAGTGAGGTGGTCTTAATGCTTCACCATAATAAGACAACCTCTCAATTAAAGCCACACAATCTCGTCTGTATACACGATATCCCATTAGTTAGGCTGCCTCCAAATTACGTAGTTTTAAAAGAAAGATGACTTTATTGGTAATGTTAGTCCTGTCAAATCCACTGAAATTCATCCATCATAACGATTACTTATTGTTAAGGTTGGCCTTATACACAGTATGTTTGGGGTGTATTCTACAACTACACTGTATTGTGTTACTCTTCAGGGATTGAAATAAGGTTCAACAATGGTAACCCGCTTTCCGGTTACCATAAATATTGATGTGGTAACCGCCTCTAGTGGCAACTGTTGTGACCAAACAATTTGACGCATTTTGTCACGAATGGCGATCCGTTCGCGTCAAAAGAAATTATGGTAACCACCACGTAACCTGAACGTTCGTTCTCGACTTATTTCGATCCCTGTAATACATGAGCTTTGCTCAAAACTTTGACATTATCTTTCATATGGAAATATTTCATTTACGTTTACTGTGTAATTGATTGTGTGCATTATTTTTATTTTCAGCTTAATGTCAATGAGACGTCATGTGTCTCATTCAGAGCAGACCGATGGTTCCCAGCTGCTAACATGACCATACAACACTTGCTCAAAGTTTATGATGCTTATGAGCCAGGTGAGACCCTAAAGTTTTTCCATACATGCAATGCAATTGGATTATATTGATCACCACAAATTATTCAACAAAATATTTCGCAAACACATGCAAAAATATCTTTAAGAATACTGCTAGGCAAAACAGCTACATACACTTATTAATTCAAGATATCAGCTCTTTAACAAACAGATCCGCATGTTGACTTTGTCCATACACGATCCAACTTATGAAATCTAGTAAACTATAGATGTAAATTTAAGGAACCAAAGGTCAGAGTCATTAATTTGTTAGTGGTAACAAGGATCTGCCATCTTTAAATGATTTAATTCGTCCACAGTTTCACCTTACATTTAATTTTTTTTCTAATATAGCTATAAAGCACAATATCGCAATAGGTCAGACACTGAAGAATTCCCCAGCTGTTTGTAAAATTTGTAATCCTTTCACTTAGTTCCGAAAATGGCCTGATGCAAATGTTGATGTTCATCTTATATATAATTATACTCTTTTTTTTCTGATTTCAGGCTTTTTTAATCGCACCTTATACAGGACATATGATCTCTACCAGTTACATATCTGCCAAGTCTGTGGATCATTCCAGTGCCCATACTGTCCTTACTACAATATGGCGTCCTCCATGCAATTTAGTATTGTTGTAGTACTTGCTTTGGTAACCATGGCAACTTGGTTGTCAAGACGATTAGCCTCTCCTTCATGAGATTTAAATATTTTATTATGATGTGGATTCCTTTCAGGACTGGATTTTTATTATTATTATAATTTTTATAGATGTATGAAAATATGAGGGATTCTTCATAATAATCAAGATAAATTCTTTTTCGGATTAAAGTACCAGCATTAAATTTGTTTGACATATGTTATGTAGCACACATTTTTGCTGAAGCAAAATTACTTCTATTGTATAAGAGGCAAAGACCAAGAAATTTAAAAATTAGAAAAAAATGATTTATACTTATGTTACCTCATGACATGAGATTTACAGATCTGAGTTTTCGATATCAATGCACATGAATGTTATATTACTTGGGGTTTTTTTTAACTTTTATTTCTTTTGGATTTCTTTTGAATCCATATTTATTTCTCTTTGAGTGATATTCTTTGATCAAAATTAAAACCAAAGAAACAAATGGTTTAAGTAAATTTAAAAGTGGGTTTAACACTAACCAGGTCTACATTAAGTTATTTTTGTAATTATCGCTTATATTCACCTACTTTAAAAGATTATGGACAATTGTTGCATTGTTGCAAAGTGTTTTAATGTGGCTTAATAGCATGCATTTATGAAGTTGACTTCTTGTTATAATCATATTGTTTTTATCATATTCTCCAGACAGACCCAAAAAACTTCAGATTTCTGAGATTACATTCCAAGTTTCTTATTTTGTATAGTAAATATAATTTTTCAGTTACAATGTTGTGTGTTGTAAATATGAACATTTTGTAATGTAAATACAATTTTATACTCAGATATAATATTCATAATTTAATGAGTCTGAGAGTGGATGGTTTATTTTGTATGAATGACTGCATGACTGCATAAAGGAAGCAAAGAAAAGATGTATGCTGTCTAGCATATAATGCAAATAAAACATACAAATTGTGTTTTATTATTATTGGCCATTTTCCCACCGGCAAAGATCACCGTGCATGGCGCTGGCACCTTTGTGATAACTTATACAACAGATGACATGATTTCCTGATGAACTAATATGGTAAAAAAAATTTTTATTATGAAATGCTTCTAGAGCCTGAGGAATAGCTCATTGCATGCCTACTCCCCTGTGCTGTGGCTTAACTGTAGTGCTCAAATACACGCAGAAAAAATGTTTATTTTTAAACCAAACCCAAAGTCAGTTGGGTGGCTTAATGGTTAAGACATCGGTCAATTACATATTGGCCGGCTCTGCTGAAGGTAATGCGATAAAAAATTGGAGGTGCCTTGTACTATGCTGAGGCAAGTAAGAAACCCACCCCAGGGGGTAAATGTGTATTATAAAAATGGTGTGGACTTCAAGCCTTATCATCTTATCATTGCATCTGCCTCTGGCAGCTGGTCATATAAGCTAACTAAGCCTCAGACTCTGTAATCGAAACCTTGACATCAAAACCATGCTGAGTTGGGCTTACAGCTGGATTGTCACTCAATATAACAGTGGCCAAAATCTATTACATTTACTTCATTGCCTTCTTAATATTGATTACCTACCATCGCAGAGCCTTGCTGAGTTCACTATCTCTATAAAATAAATAAACTTCACCTAGTATTTAATTTTTCATGCCATCAAAAATCCAATATGTAAACAAACCAAGTAATGACGTCACAATTTACTCAACAATGGCTGATGATGCCATTTCCATTGTATTTCCAATGTTTGGTCTTGATTTCTTTCAATTTATACAGGCTAATGAATCTATCAGGCATTAATTAAAAAAATATATATATATATATTTTTAATTAATGCCTGATAGATTCATTAGCCTACATATATTTAGTGTGCCTTGATCAAATAAGGTGATTCAAAGACATTATTCGGGGTTGAAATCTACTTAGTCAAGAGACTGGGGCTGTAATCGAAAAGTGGCACCCCAGCCCCCACCCCTCCACCCCCCAAATCCAAAACCAGGATGACACTTTAACCACTAGGCCACTGAGAGACTGCTGTTTGAACCCATGACCTCTGAGTATAGGACATGATGTCTTTACCATAGCACCAAAGACCATTAGACTAGCCTACAGATCTACATGTATCATCCTAAAGCAAACAAAATAGCTAACAAACTGGACTTCTTATCAGCAAATATCTGTTATCAGATTAACTGACCTACTCATGGGGGGAAAACCATAGTGAGCTTCTTATCTCACAAAATCAGGTTAAAGATATCACAATGGCGGATCTGCATTAAGTTTCTTAACAGGAATAACAATTTTTCAAAAATGTGGCTAAAAATTGGCCTCGGAGCGCTAGTTTTCTATGCAGTATTCACAATATCATCATCTCAAGATCTTTGCGGCACGAATGGATGTCGTCTCTCAAGACATGGGTAAGTGTGGTACAGAATTTCGTCAGCTATACATGTATTATTTTTGGAAAATTTATCCTGACCTATATAAGGTGTATTATTATGAGTAATTGACAATTATAATTTTGTAGTGGTGATCATATACATGTACAGGTCAATATATATACTATAGTGATCAGGGAAGCATAAAATATGGTTATAATTGCTTATTTCCTGTTGTTTTAAAGATATATGGAATTAATATAATCGACTAAAAATCTTGAAATTACTGACATCAAGCCAATGATTCAGGGGAAATAACACCTAGTGGCCAAGGACCTACACCAACCAACATGCCCTATACCTATAGCCTATAACTATTATTATAAACCCTATACCTATATTAACCTTATTAAAGTACATTCCTGGTAGAAATTAATGTCAAACAGCAGCATAAACATTTACTGGTCAGTGAAAGCTAGTATGACTTGATCATGAACCAAAGCAGGTGCCCTGAAATCTATCAAATTATCTGAAACAGTGATTGTAAACGTCCTCAAACTAACTATCAATGGTATTCCTAAAGTATTCAAGATATCTTTGGTACATTTTTCTGAAAAATAAAATTACTTTTTTGTTTACCTGAGCATTGTTCTTCACGTGGCGCCACTTTACTAATGACGCTAGGTGGTGTGCCTGATAAAGGCGCCACCCTCAGGAAGGACAAAAGTCTGTGTGAATAATTTTGGCAATTTCTGCCTTTTCAGGACCTATTTTGTAACAGCACCTCGTGTTGTTCATCCAAATCAAGAATACAATGTGTTCGTCTCCATTCTCAACATGTTTTACAAACAAATTCACGTCAGAGTGGCCATTAAACGAAATAATGAAGACGTGTTTGGGACCACCAGGCTTTTCACCTCTGAAGGATTTGCAGTTGTGCCCCTTTTGGTAAGGTTTTCTGTTTAAAGGGTATATGACTATATGTATTTAAAAATTAAAATCTTGTTCTTGATTTCTGAAACTATGAAACTTTGTACATTACATGTAAGTTGCATTTAAATAGCCCTAGATTTTTGCATGTCTAAATAAACTCTATCTTGCAGATAATTAAATCACTTTTAATTAATTTTTTTCTTGAATTGAAAGTAAAATTAGAAGTTATAATTTTTTGGTTATAGTGAACGTGAATATTATGATATGCCAAAACAGGCCATGCCATTCAGCTGCTCAGAGGATCAATTCACTTTCAGAATTTCCTTCTTTTTTTTTTTAAATTCTCCAAAAAATGTTTCGAGTTTGCCATTATGTACCACTCATTTGCATATTGTTGCGATGTTTTTTGGTTGAACTTAATCAGGAACTTACAATATTTACATTTCAGATACCGCCGAATGCTTCACCGGGAAATTACACCCTAAGACTCGAAGGTCAAGAGATTGAAGGTGTGGCAGGCTTCATTTTCGAAAATGAAACCAGAATACAATTTGGCACGAAACAGTTGTCAGTCTATATACAGACAAATAAACCTCTTTACAGACAGGGCCAGAAAGGTGAGTCAAGAGAAATGTGACAATTTTTATGAAAAATTAAAATTTTTTTTTGGATCAACGGTTCATCATCAACCCGTTAGTAACTAATCAACCTGTTATTACCTAACTAATTGGGGGTACTTAATATTTGTTTATATTATCTAATATTTGTTTATATTATCTAACTAATTGGGGGAACTCATCAACCCGTTAGTACCTAACTAATTGGGGGAACTCTAATATTTGTTTATATTATCTAACTAATTGGGGGAACTCATCAACCCGTTAGTACCTAACTAATTGGGGGAACTCTGATATTTGTTTGTATTATCTAATATTTGTTTATATTATCTAACTAATTGGGGGTACTCATCAACCCGTTAGTACCTAACTAATTGGGGGAACTCTAATATTTGTTTATATTATCTAATATTTGTTGATATTATCTAACTAATTGGGGGAACTCATCAACCCGTTAGTACCTAACTAATTGGGGGAACTCTAATATTTGTTTATATTATCTAATATTTGTTTATATTATCTAACTAATTGGGGGAACTCATCAACCCGTTAGTACCTAACTAATTGAGGGAACTCTAATATTTGTTTATATTATCTAACTAATTGGGGGAACTTATCAACCCGTTAGTACCTAACTAAATGGGGGAACTCTAATATTTGTTTATATTATTGTAATCATCCCAAACCCATGGTAACGAATAGTAACAGTGGTGTTTAGCTCTGATATTGTTGCATTTAATTGTACTGGTCTTTACAATGCCTCTACCAGACAGTACCAGAACTTTGAGCTAATATATAGAGCTAGGCCCTAATTATGTAAAAACCTGCAACCTTAATCCACAACTGCTAAAATTTAATTTTTCACCATCATTGCCTATTAGACATCAAAATGAAAATAATTTGTTTATTTATGTACCTTGAGCACTCTAGTTGAGGTTAATCATGAATTACAGAATTAGGTACACCTACTCTAGTTGAGTAATGTGTTGCAAAAGTGGATATTGCAGTCCTAATAACATAATCAGTGTTATATTAGTGTATTTATATTACTGTAACCCTATAAAGCAGCAAGATCCCATGCTGCAGGAATAAATTTATCGCTTAATCTTTTGTAGTTTTGTTTCGGGTGTTCCCCGTTGAGAAAAACTTGATGTCACGCAGTGGAAGTTTGGACGTCTATGCTCGGGTAAGGCTGTTTAATCCGCTGTTATGTCATATCCTTTATACTCTCAGTAAGGCCGGATGGGCCAAGGCTTTAGCATTACTAACTTTGGTTACTAACTTTGGTTGCAATGCCTCTGGGTGCAGGAGTTTGATATCCCGCAGCCTGCTCAAATTCAGATGACACATACAGAAATACGGATTGCCCTCAAAGGAAGATAACTTCTCCAATGGACAGTAACCCCAAATAAATGTATAATATTGCATTATTTTACAAATAATTGATAGATAGTCAGATATCAGCGTGTCAATAACTAATTGTAATTAGTGAATAAAAACAGAGTGAGGATGATGCTTAATGCTGCCAAACTTAACAATTTCTAATATTGTTTCTGGCACTAGGCCTGTTTTTGAACCACATCTCAGTCCCTGTCCCATAGTATGAGTGTTATCATTCTTCACCCTCATGCAGATTAATTACCTTTTAATTTCTTAGCTTAGGTGGTATTAAGAATACTGTGACCAACTTTAATTATGTTGACAAACTAATGTAAATGGTGTGATAAATAATAATATCAAAAACAAAGATGTGATAAACCAGATTGGGATGTTGCAAACAAACTTTTCTAAGTTAAGAATAATTACGTTTAACACCAATCTCTCATGATAATAACCAAAAAAAAAGCATGATAGTTTATTATGCATTTAGTTTTAGTTATTAACATGAATTAACTGATGTCTATAATTGACAGGATGCCACAGGAACGATTGTCAGGAGATGGCTATCTCAACAAACCAACGCTGGTGGAGTCTTGGACATGAATTTTGACCTTTCAGAACAACCTGCTTATGGGACTTGGGCTATAGAGGTCAAAGCATGGGTAAGATATTTTCTCTCTTCTTAAAAACTGTGTAATTAAGATATGACAATTTAAAACTGTGTGATGATACTGCTAAGGTATTCATTTGAGTATTATTTGGCTGAGAATTGTTGTATTTATTTGTTGGTAGTTCGAGTGTTACATTTTATTTGTATCGTAATCTTTGCATGTGTGTACTTTCGTATAAAATTTTCACCCGTTCACAGTTTATATGTTTGTTTTGTTTCAGGGTCATACATATTCAAAAAGTTTCCTTGTCAACGAATTCTGTAAGTCATGCCGTCATCTATATTCTTTATAAATGCACCGCTGAAACCTAAAATGCATAAATGTAATTTAAAATGCACCTTCAAATGCATCGCTGTAACGTAACGTTGTATCGCCAGTTTAAAAACAAATTGGAATATGACTCATTGGAAAGTGATTTCATTTTTTGCATACACTTTCTTTTTATAACACAAAGTGTAAATGCTAAATATTATCAACTTGCTTACATATGTATCTACTGTTTTGTGACATGTAAAGACATCAATCGAGCCTTTATTTGTTCATGTATCATTTGAAAGTGAATTTTATAAGGGCTTAATTGAAGATGGTGTATCAAATTTCTCGTTGAATTTCAGTTGTAACACCGATAGATGTAAACGTTAGTATGCCGATACATCACAACATCGATGAGTTTGGTATAGGAGGTGTCATTATGGCCAAGTGAGTTTTTATTGATTTAACTTTATTTATTATTAAATTATCACATACAACAAATGCAACAGAACATAATAATGATAATTATGATACAGATGTCAACCAACTAATTACCCTTCATGTTGATTCTTTCTTCTTTTTTCAGCTTGAGTTTGGGTCAGCCAGCGAAAGGCACATGTCAGGTATTCGCGGAAGTCAGGCTGGCCCCTGGTGATATGGATCCCAATAAAACGTATGAAGCTTGGCCGACGATTAAAAAGGAAACCAGATATGTAAGTAGTAGTTCTATTGTTGCATCAATCAATTTTCATGTAGATTAGTACAAAATTCAGATATCCTAATGTCAATGTGTCAATGATCTGAAGCTTAGTCAGCTCATATGACCAGCTGCCAGAGGCTGATGTAATAATGAGATGATAAAGCTTTGAGTCAACACCATGTTACACATTAAGAGCAATATCTTATTCATGGATGGGTGGCCTTGTGTCCAGGACCGGTCCTAGAGTAATGCAAGTAAGGAATATGTGGGGACTAAAAAAAGGAAAGTCTTCCCTTTCAGAGTTAAGGGAAAAAAAATAGTGGGTCATATAGGCCCCGCGTTGGGCCACGCACACGCTAAGGCCTGCCCTGCTTGTGTCAGTGGCATAAATTGTTGAAATAATTGTCAAATTAATCTATGTTTATTTGCTATTTGATTTATTGACCTGTTTGCATTGTGGTATGAACATTCATCATGAAAAAAAGTACAAATTCAACAATTGCAATGTTAACAGCCACATCACAACATTCAATGGGGAGAAAATTTAACAGAGCCCACAGGGGGCACTACGACCATAGTACATAAAAAGACAATAAGATGACTTCACTACAGCATTGTTGCATGGATGACGTCACACTATGCATGACGTCATCAAACAATACTTATCTGCGATGGTGCCACTGTTGGGTACTTTTCCTCCCCATTACGGAAGCAAAGAACAAATTGATTAAATAAATGACCATTCTTGGTCTCAGTAACCACAAAAATACCTCATTTACCCACCGAGAATCTTTCTTAAAAATTAATGGTATCAATATTATTTTCTTATTCAGTTCCCAGGCATGACAGACTTTCTTTTCACAATGGAAGAACTTGAGAGAGCATGGCGTGACTTTTACCAGGACGAATTTTCAACTGCTCCATTATCTAATACAGAGATATACGTACAAGCTGATGTGTATGATTGGTTTTTACATCAAGGGGCATATGGGAGCGCCATTACTGTCATATACGACAATTTGGTGACTATGAAAATACTTGGAGATATTTCGCGGTCGTTTAAGCCGAATCAAGTGTTCGCCGTTTATGTGAGTATTGAATCGGAACACTATGATGAGTTCTTTGGAGCCTAAATAAGGAGATTTGTTGTTACACTATGTTTTTATTTAACAATGTTTAACTATATTTTAAAAGGGTACACCATTCAAAACTGCTATTTTTCATCGGAGCCCTTTATTATTTTATATAGAAAAAAAATATTATGATATAGGCCTATGTGGCAGTTATTTTAGTGCAGTATAGCGGCCTCTTTGCCAGACCTATGATGTGAAATGAATGACGTCACAAACGACGGCAGTTTTTTTGTTGTTGTTTTTGAAGACAAGGACGCAGGTCATTTTCTTTTTTTCTTAGGAGCTATTACCCCCAAACCCCAACTAAACTACACAACTATGAAATTCTAATTGAGCTAGAACTTAAAAAACATGGTAAAAACAGGGATATATATATGTGATATTCCCTGGGCACCAAATATAGGCATAACTTTGGGCCCGCTGTACTGCACTAAACCCCAGTATTTTGGTGATCAATTCATTTAAATACAGTACACCTATACATCATTTGTAAGGCACTGATATAAGTGTAAAAAATTGCTTTATTCACCGCATTAAAATACTTGGACAAGCCTGAATGGAGAGTATTTGATCTTATGTACATTGTGAAATACCTGAAAATATGCATATTAGTCAGACATTTACAGCTGGAATTAGCTGTGGGTTGTGTGTCTGGAGAAAACCATTGGATGAAAGAACAGGGGGAAAATGATAATTCAGCCAAGAGAGAAGATAATTTCTTATGTAATAAGGGATTTTTTAATTGTGAAACTTTCCTATCGTTCTAAGTTTGCAGTGCAGCACTCGGATGGAACACCTCTGAGGTATTTTCGAAGGCAGGTCACGATAAACCTCTCAATTTCAAGTCAAACTGGACAGACGAGATCAGAAGAAACAAGGGCTCTTACGCCGGATGACGGGATTGTTAAATTCACCTGGTGGCCGAGAGACACTGACGAGAAAGTGCGATTAACGGTAAGTTGGAAATCTTCAACTGATAAATATCATGTCTTGGAAGGGCCCTATTAATTGCAATTTCATTTTCTTGAATGTAGATCGTCAATCGTCAATCTTTGGATCCATATAATCTAACAAATTGACTTAGTGCCGGAGATGGCAGTTTCTTGCCAGGATATTTTCTAAATTAGCCTTGGAAATGTTAATTTTTTTCAACTGACCATTTTACTTTTTAGGAGTACATTTGTAATTATTTATATATAAATATGTGAGACAGGCCTTGCGTAATGGTACATTTATGGCATTAAGACTACTGTAAAACTTTCAATCATATTTCAAGTACATGTAATGGTAACATGCTCTGCATTGCACTGAAAAGAATAGTGTCTAAGCACTAACAATCTTTTCAATGCTTGACATCCATATATTGTAATGATTTAAGGTTGAAATGTTACTGATATCTTCATATATGTTTCAGGCATATTATGATGACATTCAGACGAGAACGGTCACACTTGATGCTCATCGTCACTACACCCAAACTGACCAGTACATTTCTCTAACGACATCTACTACCCAACCTTCAGTAGATAAATACATTGTGTTCACCATTGTAACCACAGCGTTTGTTGAAAATATCTATTTCTTGGTAAGTGCGTGTCATCCATCGTTTGTTTCATGCTAAAAATTACCTTAATTCTGATCTGATCGGGTAAAGGAGGTTATATAAGAAATTATTTGAGGGAAGGTTGAAGTTTATGGCTTATTTGAAAGGTTACCTTTGTGTATATACACCACTCAGTATGAACCACCTAAAACTTACGACAAGCATATTTAAAAAAAAAGAAGATGTTATCAATTAAAAATTATGCCGTGAAATCATTGAAAAACTCAATTTAAGAATAAATGCTAATCAGAGAATACCATCTGATATCAGGCTACCAAGATGGTATGTTTAATCAATTAATGGTCTAAAAAACTGTTATCCAATATAGCTGAATGCAGGCGTTCCAGTTCTGTTGGAACTAGAATTGCTTCAGCGTAAATTCATTATATAAATTTCAGTGCAGTTTCATTTCTTTGAAATCATTAAATCACTGGTATCTCCAATACACTAAATTGCACTCAGTGTAAGATTTTTTTTTTCGTGTATCATTGTTTAGGTGGCCGCTGCAGGAAACATCATCCATGGCGGACAGCTGTTCATGCAGGCTCAACAGAAAACATTCAGCCTGTCCGTGTCTCGTGACATGATTCCTGAAGCCCATCTTCTTGTTTGGTATCTGCACAAAGGAGAAATTGTGTCCGACAGTCTCAACTTCTATGTGAATGGTACTCGCATCAATTCTGTAAGTATCTGTGAACTTAAACGTTTACTTGATATCAGTTTTAAGCACACAATGCTTACGTATTTCAATAAAAAGTGCATTAACGGTTAAAATTATTATCAGAAAGAGACTTAATTTTTCCTAATCTTATACTCAACTAGGCTGACATTTCGTTCAATCGTGGCAAAGACTTCACAGGGGACACGGTTGAAGTGACAGGTCGTACGGACCCATCGTCTTTCCTCGGAGCATCCGTGTTGGATACTGAACTGTGGTCTTACGGATGGAATTCCTTCATAACTGAAGTTGATGTGAGTATGGATTGATGATAATAACTCTTGTGAATTTCTTTATCCCATTAGGCCACAATTGCTATAAAGTCTGTTCACTATTGCTCCTTTATTGATAATAATACATATAGATCTAATTAAAATTTGCACACTTAGTTCAGTATTTTTGCAGGAGAGAGTCCCCTCCCCCCCCCCCCCCCCCAAACAAAAAGTACTGTACTTGCAAAACCACAGGCATTAGCTGACAAATTGAATCATTGAAGCATGCGGTGCACTGATAAATAAAAGGTGGGGCTCTCCACTGGGATACTGGGATTGAGAAACATTTAGCCACCAATAAGAAGGTCTCTCATTGGCCACAAACGATCAAGGACTTCGGAGGAGACATTCGTTTACACTAGAGAAAATACTCACCTTTGTCATGCAAATTAAGGCATCTGAGTGTCCCCAATTTTTGTGGAGTGTGCATCCTTCTCTCTTATTGTATAATATGTCATATGTTAAGATCGCCGACTTACTCCTATGCGGTTAGTGGGTGGATTAGGGTTTTACAGGCAGGGACCATGGCAATGAGGCGAAGGATGAAACAGCCATCCAACTAAGGCTCAACTAGGAATTGAACCCGGGACCCAGTGGTTGGAAGCCCAGTGCGCTACCACTGTGCTAGGCCCCCAACCCCCTTGCTCATATGGCAAAACCAAAACTAATATGTGTTGAATTTATCAGATGAATATCATGAGGTTTGTCAAATTCATAGAGTTGGAAACCAATCTCATACACTTGGAAGCCAAACTCCAGATGACGTCATGTGAATCCAGGACTCTCATTGGTTAAGGGACTACCTTGGCCAATGGGAGTCTTGGATTCACATGACCGCATCTGGAGTCCGCATGCTTCTCTCTTATTGTATAATATGTCATAGCTTCTAAGACTATAATATTTGTTTCCAAGTCATTGAATTTGGCTGTAAACAGATTGCAGGGACATTTCTTGAACTCCTTTTGACTGTAATTCTGACTACATCCTACAGAAGTACATTCTTTACATTTCAGATGATTCGAGAGCTGTGGACTTTTGATGCTTATGGTAATAGAAGTTTCTACCACACTTGGAAAATGCCGAATGAACAAGAGGAAATGGTGCACTACGCTGCCTCAAGTTATGCCGTGGATTCTAACAGAACTTTTGAGGTAAAACTGATTTATTTATTTATTATTGATATAATAATTGATTTTAACGATTGATTAATTGATTGATTGACTCTTTGGGTTAACTGGTTTATTGGTTAGTTGTTTGATATATTATCAGTTATGGTCGCTGGTTATAATATTTCCATGTGTAAGCGTTTCTGGTAAATGGTCAAACTTTGCTCTTCCTTAAAAATAGGACTGAAATTGCGCATAGAAAGGAAATTAGATATAGTAAAGAGATTTCCCTTATATCTATCAAAATAGTACAATGGTGGAAAGAAATCACTTTGCAATTTTGTGTTTGTGACTATACTATCAAAGGGCAATCATCAGCTATTATTGAGAAAATTCTTACACAGGTTCTGTTTTTTTCTGCAGTTTGCTGGCTTGTTGGTGTTCAGTGATGCTAATGTTACTAAACGGCCAAGTAAGTATAAATGGCGCTGATATATTTTACACTTATTGGACCTTTTTTTACTGTGGTGACGCCATCAAAATAATCATTTAAAGCCATTTGTACCTGTATCTGTGAATTCCTTGATAAGTGCCATTATTTGTATTATATAAACTACCATAAAGTGGGGTGACTTTAGCAGGCAGGGTGACTTCAGCTGAATTTAATGAATTAGTTTCTTTATTATATAAAAAAAAAAGCATTCATTAATCTAAAATTCTAAAAAGGTTATTTGGCATTGCAACAAATACATTCTTCCAAAAAAAATTGCTTTTACCCCCGTAAATGCTAGCAATTTGCACATTCAAGTGGTTTTGTTTTTGTCAAGTTATGAATGGGTCTTAATACAGAAGCTGCCATCAGCTAATTTTGGCATTGCGCGCCACCGAAGTATAATGCTAGTTAATAAACAGTGAAGTGTGCAGACAAGAAAATTTGTGTAAATTTGTGTAAGTCTTTCAAAGTTGACAAAACAATGAGTAGCTTAAAAAGCCCACTCATAAGATCAGCCAAATATATACTTAAACACAAGTGATAATATCAGTACTCTAGCATCCTGTTGCCTGATCCCAATATTGACAAAATAAGTTGCAGAAAAAAATTCTTGTTTTTCTGTTTATCATGGAAAGCATCTCTAAACTGGCTAAAGTAACCCCACTTTACGGTACATCACAAAACGTTACAATTAAACTTCTTGTTGGCAGGTCCTTGTAACGAAACCTTGGGTTCGTTTCCATGCATGGACGGACAGATGTGCTATGAGCTCAGCGAGTGGTGCGACGGAGTCAAGAGGTGTCAAGATGGTCAGGATGAAATGGGATGTAAGTAAATGAAATAACTTTGCTAAGAGGACTGCACTTGTCTAGCATTAGTCTCAGGTTCACTAGCATTTTATCACAGACTCAGACTTGAAATAGGCATTCGGGATGTGTCCAGTAATGGCCGTTCCATTTAAAAGTGTTGAGGGGAATGGATGAGGACTGAGAAGTTTCAGATATAATTGTTAAGATGTAGCCTAGTTCGCCAAGTTATGACAAAAGTTATATTGAGAATAGGTTGACCGATTCAGATGGACTCTCTATGACTGACTGGCCATCGCTTATTGAGAGCTCAAGTGCAAAAATGAACAACCTACTCGTCAATTTCATATAATTTGTGAAATGAAATGAAAATATCGTTTGTTCTTCTATTGACTTCAGGTCCTGGTTATGAGATTCAGAAGTTTACTCCGCCGAGGGACCGACTTGGTCTGTTGGCTCGACATTATGTTATGGTCGGGGAATGGCTGTGGGGAGGATATTTTGTCATGTAAGTAATCACTTAATGATCTTTTGATAGAATATGTGAAATGTTTCAGATAAAGCAATATTGATTGTAGACTTCGTTCCAGTGGTGTTATGTCTTAAAATTGTTAATGACCGAGTGCAATTAATAAGACTGAGTACTCAACTGGGATCTCTAAAATAATAGATTTTTTTGTTCTTACGGGATTAGAGCAAAAAATTTTGCTGCACCACTGCGATATAACGGGGCAATTTCTATGGCTATAAACAGTTTTATTACAATGTGAGCTATGTTTTTTTTAATTCAAATTGTGTAAGAAAATTAAATACATGTATAGACATCTCATCACCAACAGTGAAGATCGATCTGAACTTGTGATTAAGTGCAATGTCGTATAAGCAAATAATCAAATAAGATGTCTGATTTTTAT
The DNA here is from genome assembly GCA_932294295.1 of Alitta virens. NCBI lineage: Eukaryota > Metazoa > Annelida > Polychaeta > Phyllodocida > Nereididae > Alitta > Alitta virens. The sequence goes on from OW028582.1 coordinate 8,551,436, forward strand.
ATGATATTAGGCCAAATGGGAGACTAGATTTCATCGTCGAGGTGCCGGATGAACCAATGTCTTGGGTGCTCGGTGGTTTTGCAATTAGTCGAGATCTTGGATTTGGTATCATTCACAATCCGCCAAGGGTGAGTGCATCATTCTGTTTCAGACCCCTGTCCAGTTCATATAGGGCATGCAAGCAGATGCTGACTCTTCTGAGCATTGGTGAGCAGAAAATGGCTGCTTCCCGAACCAAGCCAGGTCGAATGCCATAGTAATGAATAGGGCTGATCAGAACAAAGGTGGATTACTTGTCTAATAATGTAGGCATGATTGTTCTGTTTTGGTGTTTATTTATCATTACATGCCCATAATAAGTCCTTTATTAACGCATTCCTATGCCACGCCATTGACCTACGCTGGGCGCTTGGTACCAAAGCTGCTGCTGATGCGCGATTCCATGCATGTACAGATGGCGTCAAATTCGTAACTTGCACGCCCTATTGCTAGGATCTGGATGGTTATCATCCATTTCCTTGGATGGTCCATACCATTCGTATGAAATATTACAATATCTTGCTGGATTGTACAGAGTCCCTCAGCTGGGTAAGGAAGACCTCACCTAAAGGATAAACCAATGCATTTTGAAACGACATTAATTTAATTTGTAAATTTTTCAATGAATCAAATTTTCACGTAATAATACCTTGTGTAGCACATGTGAATTTGATGGGCATGTATATTTAAGCTTTATCAACTCATCATGATGTCTGCCTTTGGGGGTTGGTCAGACATAAGCTAATGGGGAGGAAAAGTAACAGAGCCTACAGGGGGCACTATGACCGTATAACATTAAAAAAAAACAATAAGATGACGTCACTACGTCATTATTGCACGGATGACGTCACAATTTATATGACCACATCAAACAATGCTTATCTGCTACGGTGTCTGTGACCTCTTAAGGTACGTCTTTCTCCCCATTGTTTCCAACATAACTTAGGCTAATTATGAGCAATAATGTTGTACTTGATATATTCAGCATCAAGCTACTCGGGCGTTCTACATGAGAGCTGAAGCACCACATTACGTGAAAAAAGGAGAGATGATTGGAATAAGATTGGGTCTCTTCAACTATTGGCAGGAAGATATTGAGGTAGATGTATTTACGGCATTGTTTATTGCGATATGAATATGATCGGATTGTATGGCCTAGTGGTTGAGGTGCTGGTGAGTTTGATTTCCAGCTTAAGTGTTATCTATAGACAGAATTTCAGGCATAAATATTGTAGGTACATTATAGCAGCAGCAAGGCTGTGCCATACAATATGTTACTTGGGCTAAACAGTGCTATTTTAATTGCTGTACTTACCTTCAATTTTTGTTGGATTTTCTGTTTTACTGATGACAATTTTTGTTTTGCAGTGCCTGGTGACTTTACATGATTCTGATAAATATCGTTTCGTCGTCGTGGAAGAATTTGGAATTGTTAGTTCCTATGCCCCCCATCTCGTCAGGGGTAACATTCAAACGATGATTTATGTGAGTATTAGTGCGTCAGTACCAGGAATAATTCCTGATGTATAATCTTAAAAAAAAAACGTAGTTGTAACTCACCAGGGAGCTTTCTACTGCTTCTCACAGTCTTCTTCTTTTTATATTATTATATTACAGCTCAGAAGAGGTCGAGTGTATGAACTCATCATGCCTGTTGCACCAGTTTTTGACGGATGTTTAGAAGTGACAGTGACTGCTTTTACCTTCCTCTATACAGACACTGAAGTGCTGGAGCTTTGCACTGAGGTTAGCCCGTCATTATGTCATTTTGCTTTGATTCGCTTTATTCTGAATGTATTGTGTTGTTTCCGTTATGTTATGTTTTCTGTTTTATCCGTACATTTATCTATAAATTATGTTTTTCTTCAGTACGATGGAGTTACCAACTACCTTCACACTCCCTATTTTGTGGACATGATTTCGTCAGGTTCCTTGACCCTCCCTGATTTGGAGATTCCAGTTCCGGAACGTTTCGTCATTCCAGAAGAAAGCAGGCATCTTTATGTTCCGGGATCTCCTGTAGCTACTGTTGGAATTGTTGGTAAGTTGTGTTTGCTATGCAGAGGCAAGTGTAATAAAGTAATGGGAAGACATGAATACAGTATAATGGGTTTTATTAAGCCCTTAATAAAAAAATTATTAATTGCCTGCCTTGAGTTTGCACACTTCAGTATCCTAACCTAACTGACTCAGTGCCCCTGATCGTCATTTTCAATGACATTAGCTGCAATCTGATTGAGAATAGGCCACACCCTCCAATGTAGAGAGCCATACATGACCACTGGCACTGCGGAGTCATTGCTGTGCCCAAGGTTTAATTGTATCAATGTTAATTGTGTGAATGTGCTGAATGAATGTCGGTTGTGTGTTGAATTTATGTATATGTTAAATGGTCTCGTGAATAAATTCAATTCAATTCAGTTTGCCACAAGTGTAAAGACACCAACCGTTCACCTGTTGATTGCAACAGATCTGTTAAAGATTGGGTGCCTCACAAAATGCCTGTTGGTGAGTTTATTCTGGAGCAACACCGACATTTATTTCTGCTATTTTTCAGGTGATGTGATTGGTCCTGGATTTTTCGAAGATTTTCTGGATGCTGAGAACACCATCAGAAAACCCTACGGAAGTGCAGAACAGAACATGTACAACTTTGCGTACAATCTGTACAATTTGCTGTACTTGAAGTTAACCAATCAGCAAGATCTAAACAGACTGCGTACTACTCTTGAACACTTGAATATTGGTAAGTGTCAGAGGGTGTTGTTTAGCAGTGACTACTATCTGTTTAATGCACTGGTCATTTGATGATTATTGAAATTAATAACACATCTAGGACAGTGATAAATAATCTGTTCTATTTAGTAGACTAATATATCAATGTCAGAGGATTGTCATAAAATTACATGAACAACAAAATCCGTAGTGGTGGCTTTTAATCACAGGTTTTAAAATGATCTGCATTCTCTATGTTATTCATAGATGTGCAAAGTCAAGATAGATAAAAAAAAATTATAAACTTTGTAGACTGGTAGCATGATGTGTTCCGTTGTTTTTCAGCCCTGCAGCATCAAGATAGATAAAAAAAATTTATAAACTTTGTAGACTGGTAGCATGATGTGTTCTGTTGTTTTTCAGCCCTGCAGCGTCAACTGAGCTACATGAATGATGATGGCTCATTCAGTATGTTCCGTGATTACCAAGAACACACGCCAAGTACTTGGTAAGAATTTCTAGGTTATAAGCTTTCTTGACAGTTCTTTTTTAAGTCTTCTAACTAAGGTCTTTTACTAAGGTAGAGAAATGACATGGTTGTTTAATAGAATGGCGTCTTGAAATATGCACAAAGAACTGGTGAAAACTTTGTTTTTGAAGAACTCAATTTTTTACTTTTTAACTCTCATTATTAATCAATTGTCTTAACGTTTTAAGAATTGTATTCTACCAACCATTCCAATTTTATACCCAATGTATTTAAATTTCAACATTTTTTGTATAATGTTGCAATCATATCTATCTATCTATCTATCTATCTATCTATCTATCTATCTTTGGTTATAGGCTTTGAAAGTTAGATTTGAAAGGATGTGTGGCATCGATTCGTTCTTTAAGGGCATAAATAGCCATGGGACATTAAATTGTGGGTGCCTTGAATTTGGCATCTGTACTGGATCAAGTGAAAAACACCACTTATTGGGTTAATATTTACCATTGTGTCTGTTGATTCCTAACTTATATCGTATCATCATGACATCTGCCTCTGGTAGTTGGTTATTTAAGCTTACTAAGCTTCAGAACAACAGCACTCTGACAACACTGGACAAAATAGTATAGAGCATTCAATCAAACTAACTACATTTCACACATGAGATTTGTGGAAGTGTTGATGTGATGTCATGAATGCTGCTACAAGAAGCTCTGGCCAATCCCGAAGGTTGTTATTTGCCCAAATAATTGTTTATTAGGGAGGGTTTAAAAAATTAAATGTGGGCCAGAAGGTATTGTACCATGTCTAATTATTTTAATTTAGTTGTCCCCTTCCCACCCACTAGGTCACCGCCTGCTTTGAGCCCACACTTGCATACGTCACATGTTCATTTGTGATGGGTTGCTTGCACTGTAGTCAGTTTGATTGAAAGAGCATTAACAATTCATATTTTACAAAATATTATGGTAGTATTTGAAGTCGGAATAAACATTATAGTAGGATTCAAAATAAATGTCATATTTTTCCAATAATGGCTCGGAGCAGCACAATATGGACAGAAATGTTAACAAGTCAAATCCCAGCTTTTAAGCAGATAAAAACACACCTGTGAAACTACTACATTGAAGTTTAATACATATTCTCCATTGTAAAGTTGGCTGCTACTCGGTGACTATAACAAATCACTATAATGCTGACATGAAGGCAAAATATTGTCATTGGAAAGATAGCAAACTTAAAGTTAATTGGTCAAGAGAGAGGTGTTTATGAGTTAGAAAGTTGGGATTTGACTCATCAGTTACATTTCTGTCCATTCTGTGCTACTCCAAGCCTTTTATGATAAAACATTACCCAAAAATCGAGTGGACATTTGTTATGGATTCTACCGTAGTGGTGTTCAATGTACGCAATCGAATGTTTGGTGTATTCTTTGACTACTGTGTTACAGGGTGACAGCATTCGTAATGAGAACTCTACACGATGCCAACCAAAAGGACTGGGAAATTGAATATTTTTACATACCTGGAGATCTGTTGAATAAGATGGGGTTATGGCTTTGTTCGCAGCAAGATTCAAGCGGGGCATTCCACGAACAAGCTCCGTTGTACGACAGGAAACAGTGGGTGAGAAATGCTGATTTCTTGTCAATGATAACATAAAGAGGAGAAATAGTACGAGTGGAAAGTTCATTTGCATAAGCCATGTCAGGGTTAGTTTTGGGCGATAATGGACGTCCTTTGCTATATTACGTCACAATCATAACAATCAGAAGTGATGTCATTGTTGTTATTGTTACGTCATATTTCTGCGTGCTTAAAATTAATGTAAAACAATAATTCTGAGCATTAAAAATTTTTCGTAAGGTGATTTCCTTATAAATCTATAAGATTAATTATTTGATTTTCATTAGGGTATTTAATGAACAATTCCTTTCGTTGTGTTGATATGAAACCGTCACTGCAGGCTTTGTCATATTGTGAAAAAACTAACCCTGATATGGCTGAACAGGCTTATTATATATCGGTTCAATTACAATGGCGCCTCTAGTTATCTTCTCTGTGATTGTGACCATTCACTCTCCATATCAATACAGAGCTGCCCAAAAGTTAACACACCCCTCAGTAATTTGCATTACATTTCACTTAAATTATTTAAAAAAAATGCCATAAATCGCAACATGCAAAGTACACTGTTGGCAAAGGTGTACAGGAAGCAGACTGGTTTATAATTTCTCAAATTTATACACTGTTGTTGCATTTGTTATGTATATTTTCTTCATTTATAATAGTAAATATTTATTTTTTCATTGCAGTCCAATTACACAGATATGAACGGTAACTACCGAAGAGAAAACACGTCGCTCACAGCTTATGTCTTAATTGCCTTTGAGAACGTCAAGCTCACTGGGGTATGTTTTCAAATTTGAAGAAAATAATTTGTGTATGATAATATTTTGTATAATTTGCTAAATATTGCGTATAATAATAATTTACTTTGTGTGGGCCAGAGTTGTTGGTTAGTGACTTGTTTTATGTTACAATCTATTTATAATGAACATCACTGATGCTGAACTGATGCACTAGCAACTTGTTACTGCATCATCGGGTGTTTAATTGGGCCAAACTGCTCCATATTCACCAGATCTTTAAGACTGAATGATTTGATAAACCGTTTTTCATGTAATGCACTGCAATCTTGTGAAACTCTTGAGGTAAAAAGACTGTCTGAATATTAGAAAGAACTGCTCAATTATAGGGGGCCTCCAGAGGCCCTCCACCCTGCAATGATGCACTAACAAGTTTGTTAATGCATCTGTTTGGCACCCATGAACATGCTTTTAATGAAAGTTCAGTTATAAGATCATTGTCTGGAAAGAAATGTTCTTGCTGACATTTTTCATCAGACTGTCGCTGCTCGGAACCCTTAATTAATGCTTGCATTAAATTAACCATTTACAAGCAGTCAATTTGTGACAGTCAGACCCAAATAGTTTATTATGAGTGACCCTACTGTAAATGTATGTTGAATATGCACCTGTGAGATATGTTCAAGGTTGGAATTCAATTTTCAGGCTGCGGAGATTTGCAAGCAAACTGTGATCACTCCAGCCAGAGATTACTTGGAGCAGAAAGTTCAGAATATAGAAGATCCTTACACAATGGCCATTGTATCCTATGCACTTGCTGTTTCTGGCAGCAACAGAGCTGCGGACGCTTTTCACAAACTTCAGCAAATGAAAAGAACTAGTGAGTGTCATTTTTTAGTTGCTTAATTTGTTTTGGTACGTGAAGATGTTGAACTGTTCATTTTTCGATGAAACCTAAAATGCAACATTTATCCGGTACAAATAAAGATCTCAAAATAGGCTGAATGTAAATATGCAGTAGTTCATGAACTTAATATTAATATCGCCTCGATGTCATGTCTACTTTTGCATATATCCAAGAATGACTTTGACAGAAAGTTATAGCGTTTGATGTATACAATAGTAGTTTTGTTGTATTTATTACTATTATCACATCGTCCCTGTTTCGCCAGGAATCTTATATTTCATTTCTTATATTTTAAATGTTGTCAAATTCTTGGATATTGAGCTCATTTATTGTAACAATTCAGTTAATCCCACATACAAACAAAAATTTTATGCTCTGAAAATGTGAAATATAGTTTTTGAAGTCCTTAAAAGTGTAATTTTTGGGGGCCTTATGTTTACTTAGACCTTGTTCTCCTTGGCCCTAATCAGTGTTTCAGGCTCCCAACCTGTTGCAGTTTGTTAAAAATTTGTTGCAGTCTGTCCATGTGATGAGATCTCTGACGTCATGATAGAGTGTCATGGAGTCTTCATATTATCTGAGGTCTTTCCTGGCTTCTGCCATGTTCTGGGCACACATTTTGATGAGCCAAAAAAAAGCATGCCTTGATTTGCAAAATAATTTCAATCATTTAACTTCAAAATAATTTCTTCTGTTTTGCAGATAACCTGATCTACTGGGCGCAGAAAGTTGTCCCACCCAACGAGGTTCGATATGAAGACACTTTCACGTTTTACCAGCCTCGAAAATGGTACGACAATGAAGGTTATGCTGTTGAAGCCACGTCGTACGCCCTATTGACATATTTATTGAACCAGCCAAACATAACTGAAATACGACCAATTATGGAATGGCTCCAATCAATGAGGAATTCATACGCTGGGCAAGCTTCTACTCAGGTGAGCATGCCATACAGTTGGCGACATCAGCTCCGTGACGACATCACTAACGTAACTGTCACAAAAGCATTGTTATAACAAGTTATTTTAGTATGAAATTAACTAAACAGCTAGAAAGCTGCTCTGGTCAACATTGGTGCAACCTGCAATCGTTTGCAATGATAATTGCTCATCTGTCGGTGCATCACATAAGTAATGTCGTCACGTAGGTGATGTCGCCAACTGTAACACGGCAGTATTGTATTTCTATGACTTGTATTGCATTACAGAGGTGCTGTGATTCTGTAATCACATTAGATTGTGTCTAAAATCCTGTCTGAAAGAGTATAGCAAATATTCTGTTTTTGCCATCTCTGTACGCATCCTGTTAGTTTTTTTATTTAATCTATGTAAAAGTTATATACTAATTGCATCATACCATCGGATTTCAAAAAAATTACAATATATGATTAATAATTTAGGAGGTTGAAATTATTGTAATTAGATATGCTTTAATGTCATTAAAGTATGAACATGCTTAAAAATAAAACTCCTTGCTGCTAGAGAAATGACAAGCTTTGGGCTTTGATTTAACTGGTATGTAGATTTTGAGGTCGCAAGAGATTATATACATGTCAGTACCAAGTCTTTTTATGGGCCACCCTGTATGTCATGACTACCCTGAATATTTGGGTCAAGTCAAATATTAACTTAAATAGTACCAATGGTGTAGTAACACTGTAGTGATTCGGTTTTTTACACTATAAATATATTGTGATTTTGACCATATTTGTTTTAGTTCTGGCACAATTATAATAACATGTATTTAGTTTAGTGAGGGTTTGAAGATAAGAAAAGAAACAAATTATTAAAGTTGAAAAGTAAATCAGTAATTTGTTTGTGACGTAATTCACTGAATCCAAGCATATGACGTCACTGGTTTATATTAGACTTAAGCCGAAATTTTTTGCACTGCAGTCGTGTAATTTTTTTATGACAAATATCCTAAAATGACATATAATAAGCGTTTGACATTAAACATTGCAGGACACGATAACCGCGCTAATTGCCTTGAAGGAGTATGCAATTAAGGACAACAACCGTGACATTTACAACATTCTATTTGAAATTCAAGCGACTTCCATGGGCAATGTATCGGAGCTTGTTCACATCCGTAAGGGCAACTGGGCTACCATGGAATATGCCAGTGTAAGATTTGAAGTATTCTATCTTGAAGTGACTGAAATATTATTGATATACATTGATGAACTTGACTGGTTCCTTTGTGATCATATTAACAACATACGTTATCTTTATCAATGGTATACTAAGAAAGCATAAATGGTTTTGAGGAGAGTCTTGGGCTAAATACAATTTAAGCCAAGAATTTGTTGTCATCAATTGCCGGATACAATGTCACTCATTTACTGATAAGGACAAGATACTGTTGAAAATCATCCATTCATTTTTAAATACATGTGTATCGCATAAATGCGTTTGATAACCCATTTCCAGGGAGTATAATACTATATTAAACATCAAAATACTTCAATTTTGGACTTACTTTATGTTTGCATGATTGATATTACAGGTGCATCCAGTATGGGGAAGTGTGAGAGGTACATCAAATGGAACAGGAATAGCATTGATGCAGGTAAGATAGATACATACATACATGCATACATACATCCTTACATACAAACACATAGATAGATAAATAGATATATACATAGATACATAGAAGATACATAGATGCATGACATTGGAATTTTTCCCACGCTACTAGACAATAAATCAATTCTTCAAGTACATTACACACAATTGGTACAATTCTTAACTTGATTCCTGTACATCAATTTCCTAAGTGAAATAAATTTTTGGCAAGGCCGTCCATAAATTAGTGTTGAAAGCGCTGACGTACTAGTTTCACAAGCAGTGCCACTGGAGCGAGGGCCACTTGTGGTGACGTCACAGGTCTGTTGTCTGGTTACAATAAATTACGTCACCACAGCCCAATTATCGATGACGTCATCCAGTATAGGCAGAGCCAATAGAAATGAGCCGAGTCACATATCTGCCCCCTTGCGGATGCGGGGAGCAACATATAAACAAGTCAATGACGTCATAGCAAAGGCAACAATCACCAATAAAAATTAAACATCCATTGTGACGTCACAGGTAACTGCTTCCCCGCAACAGCTAGGTGCGCAAAAAACTTGAGTGCCGGGTCTGCCTAAACCTCTCTGATATAGGGCTGGACAGAAATACGGGCACAATGTACACTATATGATCTCGCCATTACTCAATACTAGATGACATCATCTATAATTGGACTGTGGTGACGTTTTATTAGTATTTCCGAGTACACAAGGTCACACGAGAACTGACTAGCCCTATTGTGCATTGGTCATAGTATTGTTGCTCCTTGGTGTGAACTAATCATGTGTCCTCCACTGGAGAGCAATCTTGTGATGTTACCAATGTTAATTCCTATATTGCTTAGTCTTCTTTTGTATTTCAATATTTCAGCTTGAGACAAGAGTGAATGTAGAATACCCGGAGCAGATAAAGCCAGCGGCGCAGGAACATTACTTCAATATATCAATAACTGAAATTTTTGAGGGACGAAACGCTTCAATAATGCACTCAACAATATGTACGAAGTGAGTATTATTATATTACTTTTTTATCGTTCCATTTTATTGTTCCATTAAATTGTAATTAGGTTCCCTAGGAAATGTATTTTGGTTGTGATTTTATGTTGGTGCCATCCAACACTGACAATTTAACTGTAAGCCAGTTTATTTTAACCATCACAAAACAAAACATAACATATTTATGTGAGACAAACTTTATAGTCACACAGAGTGAATGTTTTTTTTTTTACTCATGGAGTGAGACTTAACAACCATTCAACTTAATAATTGACAGTGATTGTGTCAAACTGAGCCAGCTAGAATGCAGCCCTCTCTACCTGACAAAGATCTACAATGAAAAGATATTCATTGATTTATTTCACTAACCTTTTCATCATTATATTTTCTAGGTGGAGCAGACCAGATATATCAGAACATAGTGGATTGGCTGTGGTCGAGGCGCATCTTCCAACTGGCTATGTCATCACAAATGATGTTCTTCGAGCTTACGCACAAAGTGGAGATGTTCCTACATTGAGGCGTGCAGAGGCTTATGATAGAAAGATAGTGTTTTATTTTGACTATGTAAGTGTATTTTTAAAAAATCTGGTTATCAATTGTTTCTTAATTGTATCACCTTGCCTGCAGCATTATGACTATCCTAAAAATATCTATGATGTGCAATTACTTATTATTGCTACAGCTTTTTCACAAATCTATTTCTCCCATGTTTACCTTCAGTTGAACGCCAATGAATCGACTTGTGTGTCGTACAGAACTGACCGATGGTTCCCGGTGGCCAACATGACCATTCAGCATCTTCTCAGAGTGTTCGATTATTACGAGCCAGGTTAGTATAAAAATAGTCCCATACATAGACAAGTTTGTTATATCTGGTCAAATGTGCATTGAAAATATTTCCTGTTAAATAGTTGTTCAATTTTTATATGCATAGTGATCAATGTTATTCCTTCAAATATGTTGATACTATGCGAGTCTATCTCTGATTAACTTAGGAAATATTATTCATTGTTAGATATTTCTATCTTTGTAATATTCTGAACTCTTTAGTTGTTTCTAACTCTAAAATTTAGAGTCTAAATCAACAGTTTCTTTAACTTTAATGAAGAATTCATGCTTTACATTTTAAGCACAAGCTGTTGGTTTAGGTTCAGAGATTTTACTATCATAATAACATTGGATTTATTTATTCATCATACAGGCATGCACAACACAACACTGTATACTACCAGGACCCTGACTGCGCTTCACATGTGTCAAGTTTGTGGCAGTTTCCAGTGTCCCTATTGTCAATACTACAACAGAGCCCCCAGCAGTGTGGCTCCATTCAGCCTCATTTTCGTCGTCCTTGTCACCATGGCAACCACTTGTATATCTAAAAAGTTTGTGTACACATAGCATTTTCTTTTACTTCTGTAATCTTTATGTACATAAATAGTTTACTATAATGTATGACTGTTGTTAATGCCCATGTTAAGAAATAATAATAAAGGGATAAAAATCATGCATATAAAAACATTAAAAATGACGTATGTTATGAGCAAACCTATTGATAAAATTCACATTTCAGGATTTTTATTGAAATAAAATGTGTGCCTTTTTCGGAGTTATAATCCCGTACTGTAATGATAATTTGATTGGTATGATAATAATTTTTCTGGCAATGTGTTGATGATATGCTGTATATTTGAAAGATTGCTGTTTATAGAAATAAAATGTTTTTGTATAGTTTGTATCATGTGGAGTCAGTGGTTTATCCTTCATTTGCTCTCGAGATCTTCCTTCAACTCAGTTCCTTTTTGTGTTGTTACTATGTTATGTCAAGTTGAAACTGCTTTGTATTTGGTAGCATGTGAATATCATCCAAGACACTTGGTGTCGCCACTAGAAAGTACCAAAGTACACTACTTTGGTCAAATTGTCACAATTTTTTGGGTCAGTCATGAGCACTATTTGTTTGTAGTGCAGTATTGGTGCATTTGATAGTGGCTGGGTAAATGTATAATTGGAAATATTGGTGGTGTGAGGCAATGGTCAAGTGTGGCCTAAGGTGGTTCTCAGTTAACTTACTTCCAAAAAGTACAATAACAGCAAAGAACTGAGTGTTGAGTGTGGTTTATTGCCGAGTAGAGAAAGATACAATTTAAAAATAAATTATAATGTATTTACACGGATCAGGACAAAATCCAGGCAGATTTACAGGTATAGAAAATCTTGAAGGCTCTTCCATCTCTATCCTTGGTACAATAAACCTGCAATGAAAAAATGAGATGGTTTTCTGTAATGTTAAGTCCAACATCCAACATTTCTCCCTTGACTATCCACTATCCAGAAGACCCAGAGATGCATGTTTTGGTTTTTAAGTTGGAGCAAGTTCTTAGTTAATGTGTAGCTTTGCCTGGACCTAATTACTGTCATTTTAAACTAGACTGGCAGCCCTATCATTAACACTGAAACCTTCACTCAGTGGTAGTGATTGCACAATGGTTTCTTGAATTCATGGTCACTTGGCAGCTTCAACTTAGACATTTATTGTGGCTGAAATTTTCAGTTACATGTGTAGTGACTGGGTTTGGATCACCACAACAGGGATTTATACCTGCAAACTAACCTTACCCAGTGAATTGTATACCCAACATAAATCATGAAATAAGGAGCTGAAATAGATAATATATACTTATTGGATACTTTGGTCTACTGGCGAGGGGTTCAGTGAAGCCCTCAACCCCGTAGTCATAGACCACTATCTGGTGCATCTGCAAATCAAGAGGTAGCAGGCTGAACCCTCAGCATGGCATGCAGGAGTTGGGCAGACCCTCCTGTAATTAGTCACGGTCTCACCCCACACAGGTGTAATGGGATGATCCCATAAGCCATTGCTTAACCCCGTGTTAAAGGCTGAATACTGGATTCTGAATTGGCCTGCCAAGGGTGTAATTTTGAAGTTGGCACAAACTGTCCAATGTTTGGTGCTGGGTGGAACTGGTAGGTCCATTAGATAAGGTATTGTACGCGCATGGTTGTGGGTTAAAACACAGCCACGGCATGGAGGAACTGAGCAGATCCTCCTTGAACCACTGCCTCGCTCCACCCAATTGTTGGCCAAAGGAGCGCTGTAATGGCTGCACATTGGGTGTACTCCTCAGGGAGTTAAAAAAGGCTAAAGCTGCTTTCGGCTGAACTCGTTGAGGATAGCAGACACAAAACCCAATTACACTGACATGTGCTAAGCTGTGCATCCATAACATTTACATATGTATACCTCGACTGACATTTACCCATAACATTTACATATTTACATATGTATACCTCGACTGACATTTACCCATTGATGGCCCTCGAAGGTCCTGGGCCTCCACGCGGCAAGGGTGGAAACACTTGGGGTGAAGTCCTCTATCCCCAGTGGCTAAAACAGGACAGTGCGCATTGCACAAGCTGCTCCAGCTATCCAACGCAGACAATTATTGACTTTTTACATGCTTCTGGTTTCTACTACCAACTATAGATAATCAATCTTACCCTAGAGAGCCTCTACATAGCCCACTCAGGTGCTGATGAGGCTTTAAACAATAACACTAACTAACTTACCCATTGATGGTTAACACGTCTTTAATTTCAGCTACTACTGTTGTCATCTCAAATTATCATCTGAGGGCTACCGATTAATTGGAAACTGCAGAGCCAAAAAAGACAATCATCCTAATTATAAATACATCCATGGTTCTACTGACCTGCTGTGCATGCGTTCAGAAATGATACGGCGGTTCCTGTAAGCATAGCTCTGACTGAAAGGCTGGCTATGGTTGATTTTTGGTTTGGTGCCATGGCTCCTAATGCTCCTATTACCATACCCATTGAACCAACATTGGCAAAACCACAGAGAGCATACGTCGATATTACTGATGAACGTTCCTGAAATGAAAAGGAGATTTAACGCATGAATTTAACAGCATCACCACTGTCACCAAACTCCATGATTCGAGGACCTTTTTACAAGGTAGACCCACTGCTATTGTACATTTTCTAAAGGCCATAAATACTCTCCACAGGATTTGAAGTTTCCCTTTCTGTAATTTCTATATCTTGATACATCAACCTATAAGTAAGTACCTTACTTGTGCCCTATATATACGGTTATTTTCTAAGCCCTATTCTCTTGGCGGTCCTGACGTGAATGATCCCTTGATGGTTAGAACGTCGTTAATGTCAACCTACTACTACTACTGTTGTCATCTGAAATCATCATCTAAGGGGCAACAGATTAATTTGAGACTGCAAGGCCCAAAAAATACAATCATCCCAGTTATAAATACACCTACCGACAAGATGCCGCCGACTAAAGTTGTATTCGTGTTCCGCAAATAGATGTCGTCACCCACATAATTCCAAGTATGGTCTCCGGGATATCTCTCGACGTATTGATTAAAAGTGTCCTTATTGTTTATAAGAGATCCTAGTTCGGTATAAGCGACAAATTCATTGATGAAAACTTTGAAACCGATCAATTCCGCAACCTTGCGACAATCACTGTTGTCGACACCCATGATAAATGCAAACGGCCACAATACGTAGGAACAAATGAACTGCAAGGAAACATAAATGGATATTTATTTTACATCGTTAGGATGAGACAAATGCCACAAGTCGTAGTATAGCATAGTATCAGGGGTGGATCCAGAAATATTTTGTGGGGGGGGGGGGGTTCTGACTCGTCGGGATCGATACGCTCGTGCGTAAAATGGTCATTCATGCATTCGGCTCCGGAAACAAAATTTTTTTCTTTTTATAATAGTTTTTTGTAAAACGTAGCAGAGATATGGCAATGTGACTATCAAAAGGCCAATATATAACAGACAAAATTGTGTGAGGGTAAGTGTTCCATGTTCGAGTGCCTTTCCAGAAACATAAGTGTCAAGCCGCCCACCCATTTCAAACTTTGTTCGCCTGCTAAGAATTAAAATGAATTCATCACCATTTGAATAAATAATTATTTTTAGATTTATTATTTTTATCTAATGCTTATTTTCTGGCTGTCTTTACTTTTTCCCTGTATAGTATAGTATAGTTTATTTCTGGATTCAGTAAAGGGCTCCACACTGTTTGACCATATTCAAAAGGTGACTGAGTAGTAAGGTAGTGTATAGGGTAGTGTATAGGCATACAAAGATATCCTTATCATAATTTCTATTTGTACAAGCCTGTAGACCGTCTTTCAACATGCTTTAAAATGACCTCAACAATTTTTTAAATTCTAAGGCGATTTGTAAAAATCTTGAAGTATGTAATATTTTTATCTTGTACAGTTCTAGCTAAATTAAATACAGCTAAATTATTTAGTCTGATAAATTTGTGTGGTACAACAAACACAGTGGTGTTTTGCTATTGACCGAAAATTATATCTACAAATGATAAGGAACAGCGTCGTCATTAACAAACAAATTTTGAAAAACTTACAAAACATGACCTAGTTGGCATGTGATATATTACATAGATCATGCCCACTCGCTTTGAGATGTCCTGGAGTAACACTCCATAGATAAAGCGCTTCAAATCTGATTATATTTTTAAGGGGAAAAAAATGAGATTGATAAAAATTAAGAATTATTAAATACTTTCATTTCTTATCGTTTGTTAAATTACCTGGAAAGTGAGAGACTCTAACCCGACACGTTCCCCAAACCAAGTGAGAGTGGCATTGATGAACTCCAGAAGTGCGATGAAGGCGATGATGTTTGCGACTATGTTGGCCACCAATTTAATCGATGTTGATGCCCCTCCTGATGCAGCCTCGATCACATTTCTCTCCTCTCTGAAATAATTAAATGATGAGATATTCACTCTGAAAAATTTGGGGACCAATTTGGTTGTTTGATTATCCACACAGTGATTCAAAAATCGTTCATCTTTATGTCGTGTTTAGGGGCGGTGTTTAGCTCAGAGGTAGCGCTCTGGGCTTCCAACCGCTGGGTCCCGGGTTCGATTCCCGGTCGAGCCTAAGTTGGATGGCTGTTTCATCCTTCGTCTTATTGCCATGGTCCCTGCCTGTCCTTATTAGCGCATCCGGTGCAGAAATACACTTATGTTGTGTTTAAACAGACAAAAGGACAGCTAATGTTAAATGAGCCACTTGTGGAACTCCATTTGACTGTTCTAACTGGTTATTATGAAACACCTGAAATTTGAGATTCTTCAAAATACAAAACTGGTATTTACAATATATTTGTTTTGTAAGAAATCAAAACTGGTATATAGGTAAAAAAAAAAGCAAAGGTTGGTTTAGCATGATTTTTTTAAAGTGTAGCCTTGGTGTGATGTTTAATCAGCAAGTGGGCCACTACGTTGGTTCTTCATGAGCAAGTTCTGTCACCCATTGCATCCATTTGTCAGTCAAACATTAACAACAAAATTATCTGTCCATGATATGTTGTTAAACTGAATTTCCCTTTTTACATTCGAGTATGATCATTTGAATTATTTTATGGTAAGGCAATGACTATGATATGGAGCTGTCTAAGAAATTATTCATTATGACTAATATCCCAGATAGCATTTCAAATTGGGCCAGCGTCGTTTCTATGTCAGCCGCAGTTGGTACAACATCGTTTTGATGTTGCCGACATTGCATCGACGTCAATATGATTGGAATGTTATCTGGGATATACCACAATTCACTGTCTAACCTTTGAATAAAATAACTGCTGTAAGGTTATCATTCTAGACTTTGCCTAAAAGCTATCAATAAGAATGCTGGTATATTTACTGACTTTCTCGATAAAAAGTTTCCAATATATTTGAATTTGCTAATCCTGAGTAAAGCGGCGTTCACACTATCATGTATAAGATCTACATATGACCACGTATGAAAATATTTTTTCATTCTTGTTCTTGTTTACGTGATTCACTCCCCGAGTGTTTTACGTATACTCAGGCTAATTCGTAGATCACTACTGGTCGCGCTTAATCACTCCCGGACATATGTGAAGAGTAAAATTTTTTAAACGTAAATTGTTTATATTAGTTACGTAACTTGCTCGGAAGTCACTTGGCGAGCATTCTATGTACATTCTACGTATGTTCCACATACGTTCCACACACTTTCTACGTATGTCCACAGCCATCCGTATATACTCACCATTCACTTGCATCCACTCGTAAAACGCTCGGCAGATGTCTATTGGACATCCGTCGCCCGACCATCGTTTCCCGTGCTCATCCTTGAACCACTACAAGCGAGCTACGTGCGAGCTACGAGCGACTTCGAGCGACGCCCCTTATTAAGGTTACCCACAGTCTATTACTTACAATGTAGTATACTCACGTTTTGATCATGCTGCCTATATTATCCCCTGTAGTTTTTGATTTCTCAGTCTCTGGACAGGATAATTTGGACATGGCCAGAGCAGTTGGGGCTGCCATCACTGATGCTGTGATTAAATGGTTAGCTGGTACCTGGGAAAATATGCAACAAATGAATTCCTCCACATCTTTGTTAACGAAATCCCGAAAAAGTATTTAGTAGAACTATTGGGTAATTTAATACAAATATGATTGTGTAATGCTTCAGTTATCGGTATATACATAGTATTATCATATTTGATTGATACATTATTATTTGGAATGCTATCTGGGCTACAGATCAGGAAAAAATTTGAATAAATTTTATATTTTCAAATTGGAGCTCTGACAAAATGCTCGGTGTCATCAACAGGAAGATTATAATTCCAACAAACTGCTAGCTGTTGAAACTTACCCCAAATAAAATATAAGAAGCCATGACTGATCCTGCTATTGTAGCAAAGCCTCCAGTCATCACAGCATGGATCTCTGATCTGGTCATTTCTTTCAAAAATGGTCCTATTAACAAGGGAGCCTCTGTCTGAAAGGTGAAAGAAGTACTTAAATGGTAATGAACTCCTAAGTCCTTTGAGTGATAGTTTGCTTCTTAATTGTGAAGCAAAATGGGCTGCCTGGTTTTTATCTGATGTTTGACTGAGGCTTGTTGATCTGATATCAATACTGTCCAGATTTGAGGTGATGTTTGCATGAATGGGCATTGTTGGGAAAACGCCTCTGGGTAAATTTACTTGTTAACACCCCCATAAAACTACAATAAACACATTTTAGATGGCTGCCACAATTTCACAACACTGTTAATGATTTATACAATTAGTTTGCTAGCAAATCAAGACCTTGCAATGTTTATATTTATGTTTAAGGGGAGTGACGAATCTCAGTGTCGTGGCGAATTTGACTCGCCGAGTGTACATAGCTGCTTTTGGCATCTTTTGGTACTGCTTTGTAGCTGTTGGGTAGCTGGGTTTAAGTGACAAGTTCCACTGATGTTTACCAGATGCATCAAAGCGAACTACCCATGACTGCATAACTTATTGATGAGATGAGATGCACAAGGTGGCCAAGACAGAGCCTCAGAAACCATCAGCCGACATCAAGGGACTAATTAAGAGGCAGTCAAAAAAATAACATGGAGAAGAATCGTCAAGCAAGAGCTGCAAACTATGTGGAATCTACTCAACCAGAAATTGTTAGTGTATGTTGTGAGTATTCTTTATAATTATACATCTTGATATAAGATACTTGATTACATGTCTTTATGAAATTACCCCAGATAACGAGTAGAGTTTGGCCAAACGTCAGCCACATCAGGGGGATGTTGGACCACTGTCTGGCCGACCTAGCATACATCCTATTTGAGTACATGCATCTCAGGAATGATTTTAACTTACTAAAGTTATGGGAATATTCACTATAACTCACCTGCCCAATGAAAATATTTCCAGCAGCATTAACAGACTCCGCAGCCGTTGTTCCCATTGTTCGCTGCATCACCCAGGCCAGCTTCAGGATCACCGCTTGCATGGCTCCCAAGTAGTACAAGACTGAGATGACTGTGCTGAAGTAGACGATTACTGGCATCACCTGGATCAAGAAAATATGGTAATTACTTTAAGAACTCTTTGAATGAAGATTTTAGCAATTTGACCGTGTCTAAAATGACTAAGATTGGCAGATGTTCGTATTTAATTTTAATGGACATAATATATTATATTCTAGTATGTATATACTAGAACCTTTATTGTGATGAGGTATCCCTGGTTCAAGGCAAATGGCCTTAGTAATGAGGTAACATATGATTTTAAGTACAATTGAAACATATTTTGAACTGAGCTTGTTGTAGTGTATTTAATTTATGGATGACCTGCAATTAGCGACACATTTCATATATCAATTTATGAAAACTGCTGTGTGGCCAAAAAATGTCAGTTAAACTCACAGCGAAAGCGAACATGTGATCCTTGTAGTCATCTCCAAAAACAAAGATGGCACCGGCATTTGCGTGTTCCAAGAATTCCTGTGCTCTCTGTCCCAACCAAAAGAAAGCGTCATATCCCCATTGTGTCCTTAGAATAAGGAGGGCCAAAACGAACTGCATTGCCAAACCCCAAATAACTGGCCTCCAGCGAACCTGTGCAAGAACATACAGTTTGTTATGAATGTCTTGTAGAAGAGTCAAACTATAGTATAATATAGATGTTTGAAGTTATTAATAAGGTTTAATTTTCTTATTTGTGAGTTTCCTTTATAACGGAAAATACTGTTGATACTATGGAACTTTTTAACCCTTTTATTTATCTAATAACTATTGACGAAACGTTATTCAAAGTGGTCAGACAAATGAATAATTCAGGCAAAAACAAAATGGTAGAGCCATTTGGAAGTTTGACTAGATGAATAAGTATTAGCTTCATTTATTTGGTGGTTTCTTATATAGTGGAATATACATACAAAGCTTTTTTATAAATATTTAATACATTTAGTTTGAAGTTGCAAGGAGAACCATATTCCAGGTTGTATTGATGTTTGAATTGTTACCGGCAGGAACCAAAATTGTATGCCTTTCAGTAGTTTCAGGGAAAGATTCTGGAGTAGGGCTGTACACCATTATCTTTAAAACGATACGATACGTATCACGATACAGTAAAACCGATACGATACGTATCGTGATACGTATCGTTAAATTTTGTCAATTAGTAACTCAGTACATACATATAAAATTTTATTTATAAACCTAAAATAATCAAAAGATACTATCAACTTTAATGAACAAATCTTCATTGAATAACTGCAAACTATTGTGTATTAAGAGTCGCTGATATTTTTACAAACATTGGAACATCTGGGTAGCAGGTGTCTTAATTTTGCTCGAAAATGCTGATCTGCATACCGTTAAAGTGTATCGTTATTATAACATAACGGTTATCAATACCCATATCGTTATCCTTGTACCGGTACAAACGGTATATCGAGAACCGGTGTACAGCCCTATTCTGGAGGCATTTGTATTTGCAGAAGATTTTGTAATCATAAAATGTACAAGGGTTCAGTATGACAGCAAATTTGAAATTATGATAACAAGGTCATATTAAAATTAATTGGAAACGTGTGCTTTGTAACGCGTATATATTGTAAATTGGAATCAGTAAAACACCCTAGCTTTGAAGAAAAGGTGGTTGGAAGAGTTTGAGCAGCACTTAGTATCACACAAACCCTAGCAGGACTGGTGGAAAAGATGAAGAACAACAATATGTAGATGACGATTCCTAAGAAAGACTGCAAATTCCTAGCGTCATTCAGTCCAACCTCAACTACCAGGAAGACAATGTAACCAGCCAGAGCTAGAAGACCAATCACTCTGAAAAACCAAAACATGTTGGGTATTGAAGTACACAAAACTATCCTCTGATATTAGTTACAACCGCGATAGCATTCCAAATCGGGCTAGAGTCATTTCTATATCGGCCGCAATCAGTAGAACATCGTTTCAACATCGCAGACATCGCGGCGACGTTGATATGATTTGGAATGCTATCTGGGAAGGAACCCGTAAAGGCTCATTATAGTTAAACCTGGTTGAAAAGTTTGAATAAGTTGAATATTTATATTGAACTTTCAGGCTTTGAATGGGTTGTCATGAGATGTTGGAAAATTTGAAAAAAGGCTTGTTAAATTTCACTTTAAATATCGAGCATTTTGCTTTAGATCATCAGCAGGGACATCAAAACCTTTGACATGAAGTATTATTAATGAATCAGTTGATGCTGATAATTAAGGATGATATTTACTAATAAATGAGTAGGTAGAAACTTGGGAGGACTTACAATCCTAAGGTCATGGCATGCTTGCTTATGAAGTTTCCTATGGGATCTAGGGCCCGCTCGATGGCCCCTCCGCATGTTCTGTTGACTAATGCAACAATGAAACCGAACAGAACAACCATTGTTACCCATAGCAACCGAATAGCAGGTTCACCTTCCAGACCACTGTAGTACATGGCATAAGCGAAGTATCCAGCATAGCCAGCGGCCAGTAGTCCATAAACACATCGCCTAATGGCAGTACTGTGATTGTCGAAGAAGCCATAGATTTGAGTTTGAGTTTTTATCAAAAAACTGCCCTCCTCTTCATTGTAGTCTGGTGGGATGTCAGGTACACGTAAATCTTCTGCAGCAGCCTTTTGATTTTGGATTCCGTTGACACCATTCGTCTTGGGGGGTAGGTCTTCATTGACATTGTCGTATTCGCGTTGAATTTCTGTCTGTAATAAAGTAGATGAATGATTTGTAGCTGTCTTAGGCCTACAACTCATCAATTTATACTATCACTGACATATAATGATGAGATGGTAGAATTTGCGACTGCATTAGGCAGCTGGGTGCCTTTTTGGTCCTGGGTTGGTGTCGTCGCCCAGGCAATCTTTGCGAGCTACATCTCAGCTAGATGGTGCCTTGTCAGCCTGCTACAATGCCCCTAATTCTAATTTGCAAAACTTTGATAATCCAAGGTTTAAGATATGTGAATTACTGGCCACAACAAAACCACAATGTAAAGACTCTTGCGAATCCATGTTTTTCTACTGAGATTTAGCGGCTTCATCAGAAGAGTTTTTGCAGTGCTTATCCAATTAACTTGAATGGTAATGTGTGTTGAGCAATCTATTATTAACTTTGATGTGGAAATTAACAGCTGAGCCTTGGCCCATGCAAATTTTAATATGTATTTAGTAAACTGTACCACATTACTTGCGGTCTCTGCCTGTCCTAATTAGCCCAACTGGTGCAGAAATACAGGACGTAAAGCCCTAATCACCCACCCACTCACCACCACGTTACTTGCCGCTTGCTGCATGCTGCATGAATAGTTATATTTTACCAAGATTAAAAAACTAAGAAGTCAGTGTAAGGTTTTTTTTTTACCTGATCTGCAGTTTTTTAACTCTAACAGAAATGAGTGAAATCCTGTACAAACCTACCAATACATTATCCTTTAAAACACCAATATCTGTGAGCATGTTAAACTGATTCAAGGGAAACTTTCAGAGATTGATTTCACATATTTAGCTTCCATTTGACGGGTATGCCAACCTTTGATTTTCAAACTTCAGTTTGACGCAGGGAGTTTGACGAGAAAAATAGTCAAAACATAGAAATGGTGGAAAACGGATAATTACCCAAAGAATGCATGTTTATACTTGGGCTTCACCATCCTATGGTGAAGACCTTCGTTTTTCTCATTATTTCCCCCCCCCCTTTTTTTCAGAGTGACTTCTTGAGAATTTACCTTGGGGTGAGACATTCAAGTTGACCCGGTATCAGTGACCTTGAACTACTTTTCAAGGTCACAGAGCTGTACAAGGGCGAAAATCACGATATTTCAAGTGTGAATAATAAAAAGTGTGATGTGGTAAAGGGGTAATTAACCCCCATTTGATAAAACTCAAATTTACTTCCGAAATTTCAAAAACCTCAACTGTCACAAACATAATGAGCCCACAAAAATGTGCCCTGGGGTCGATCAATGAAAGGGTCAAGGGAGATACAGCATTTCAAAAATGCCATGTTTGCCCTCAAAAGTTAAAACATTTTATAACTTTATTTCAATTTTCTCTACCCAAGAACTATATATGACCTTAAGTGGATCAATGTTAACCGAATTAAGGTCATATATAGTTCTTGGGTAGAGAAAATTCGTTATGCAATATGAGTGACATTGACCCTAAAGGCAAGGTTACAGGTGACCTTGAATTTGCAGATTTTGAAAATTCATATCTTGATTAATTTCAGTGGTAAAAACCAATGTTATCTTGGTTTAGTGTGCTTTGAAACGATTATGTCGAATTTGTCCAAATGGGTAAAAGAAGGTCAAATGTCAGGGTCATATGTGAAAAACTGGTAATGTATCCCTTTTTTTTTTTTTTGCTCTGACGCAACATTTAGTCTCATGTTTAAAAATCACAAACTGCAACTGGAAAATGATCACAACAGAAGTCAATTCAGCCTTTGATAAACAGCTGATACACAAAAGGAAAAAAAATATAGGACAAACGTAGTCTATATTACATAACTGCCCTTTTTTGCCCTAGGGTGTACTTTAGACCGAAACATAGGTGTGCTGGAGACAGAACACATTGCATTGGGCCTTTCTAGCAGGGCGCGACACAAAACTTGTCGCGCCTAATAAATCAATTTACCATCGTGTCAACTGACCCATTTATGCTTGATTGATAGGAAACATCTTGGCTAGGGTTTTTAGACTGTCTTTCAACTTCATTGCACCCCATAAACATTATGAATATAGCACTGAAATCACGAGATAATATAAGACTTTAGTTGTGTAACTGAATGGATTAACATTAAAATTTTGAAAAGAGATGGATTACACACAATCTTTCTTTTCTAGAATGTAGATCTATGTTTATTTGAACAATACAGCAGGAAAAACACAGCTTCGATGTAGCATAATCATAATGCCTATTAATTGAGAAATCACCTCCTTACAGGATTTGCAAGAAATTTCCAATGCAATTTCATCTGACTCACGACTCTGTCATGAGGCAGTTTATTCGGACTAGGTGTACTTATTTTTTCACAAAAGGGAAACCCTCTGTGAAAAACTTTATACGAGCCAGTAAGTGCACCATATTTACATCACTGGGTTAAAATTTGCTAAATGCTTGGATGATAAAATCTAATTCAAAATATAGCCATGCTTGAGTAATTATCCATTTTCCACCACTAAAATATATACTATGTTTTGACTATTTTCTCATAAAACTAACTCCCTGTGTGAAACTGAAGTTTGAAAATCAGTGGTCAGAACTCATTTCTGTTAGATACTGGGTATCCAAATTATAGTTTGATTTCACTTATATTATTTTCACCTTGGGCAGCGGTGATTCGTAGCCTGTGTACCCAAAATTGGTTACTCCTTCATCTTCTTTGTGAAAGAATACTTCATCATTCAACGGTCTTATAGCTCGCAATTGCATTCCATCATCATAATAGTAGTCCGCATCATTACTGGTTCGCTGCATCTGAAATTTAAAAAAAAAAGAAGCAAGAAACGGGATTAGTATACGTGGCCAAATGTGCCACGTGCGTTTTCCATGAGAAGGATAAACGCATGGAAAATGCATGGTTTTTAGCTAATGATAACTCAAAAAAACCATGCGTTTATCCAAATGCATGGAAAACGCACGTGGCACAATTGGCCAAGTACCTCTTGCTCAGATAGCACTGTAGATCG
Source organism: Alitta virens (assembly GCA_932294295.1). Taxonomy (NCBI): domain Eukaryota; kingdom Metazoa; phylum Annelida; class Polychaeta; order Phyllodocida; family Nereididae; genus Alitta; species Alitta virens. Next base: position 8,576,130 of record OW028582.1, read on the forward strand.
GATACACATCATTTCAACATCGACTGTTGTCGGACGATGTCATCCTGATATCCAGCTAATTTTTCATGTTATCTTCTTAGTAATCCACAGAATTATATGGCGTGACCATGAAGTTATTCTGTAACATTATATTTACTCCAACAAGACAGTTTTCCTGCTTTTTGTAGAGGGATATAACCTACGAAAATGTTAGTTATCTCCCTTGCGAGTGTAAACAGCCCGTTTCGTGCATAATAACAGTTAAATCAAATAATCAAACTAATTAGTAAATATGTTTAATGGACAATGAGTTAGTTATATCCCTCATAGTCAAGAGTAAACAAACATTTTTGTTGCTTATACAGTTAGTTTCATTAAAAACGGACCGTCAAATTGAGCCTAGCCAAAGCTGTCACTGCTGGCTACTCAAAACCGGATCTTAAAGTACAAATTTGTGATATATTACATTAGTTTCTTACATTTGCCAATGTTTACACTTTTCTGGTGATAAATGTAAGCCGACTATTAGCTATAGAAGTGGACAAAAGCAGCTGGCTTTAGCATGTTTAGATTGCAGTCGGTATAGGTCGCTACAGCCGTCTAGAGTCAATCGTTTTATATGAAACTAACTGTAAGCTCTTGTATATCTCAGGTTTTTTGGTGTTGGGATCATACCAACAAAAAGGTTGATTAACTGCTTCTCAGGGCATGATTAAAGCGTAATTCCTAAACCCTGATTTACATCCAAATAGCTGTAGTTGGAACCGGGAGTTTGCTACTTTGGTGTGTTTAGTTATTCATTTAATGTTTTGGAGTATGTTCCATATATACTTTTGGAACATCGTGCTCTTAACAAACAAGATTATTCAATATGTCAATTCTTTGTCATGATAATGACTCTTTTGTCACGTTGATAAATAGTGTTCCACATTCAGTTTTGTTTGACATGACATGAAGTCTGATTTTTGATTGATATATTGTCAGGATAGCCTCTCTTTTGCAAGTCCTGTCAAAAAGTCCTGTCAAAAATTTTAAAGTTTAGGTTGATGAGGTTCATTGTCAAGTTCATATATTCACTGACTAGTTTGCATACAAGTATTTGTATATTCTACATGGCCAAATGTGCTGCATGCGTTTTCCATGGGTTTGGATAAACGCATGGAAGACGCATGGTTTTCACCTCATTTTAATTCGGCAAAAACCATGCGTTTCCATGCGTTTATCCTTCTCATGGAAAATGCACGTGGCACATTTGGCTATGTAGAATTGAAAATATCCAATCAATAAATGCATTATGAATAAACAATGCGTTTCAGAGGAATATATATATAAATATAGTCTTCTTACCTTGAGTTCACCTCGCCTTTATCCCATGGAGAAAAGTTATGTGCAACTTATCATTGCTACTATCGAGTCACAAGTCTTCAAAGGTATTAGATAGTAAACTGAAAGTTATATAAAGTCTTTAGGTGGAAGAGAGATAAATACGCCAGTCACATGTACCAAAGGAATAATCAATACTGATAAGATGTGACTTTACATCTCTGACTTGTTGAACTTTACTCCCGGACTTCCATAATTACATGGTCAGTGCATTATTTAAGGATTTAGGATCCAAACAATGCCAATTAATGCAGGAGCCCATGGTATATAACCAATAATAGACATGTAAAGATATCAAGTATATCGATTTGATTCTCTTTTGAGATAATAATTGGAGCATATTTCTCAGCTGTCACTCAATATTAAAAGATAGGATATTTACATTACGTACTTCCCAGAAGTCATAAGAGTGGATCAGACTGTCTAAGATAAGTGATCATACAATTGATAAAATGAGATAAAAATGATTCTGTGTCAAAAGGGAGGGTCAAACAAATGATAAGATCATAGAGATATAAATGTACCAAGGGGATATATTTTTCAGCACAGGTTCACCTAGTTCTATGGCATTGTAGTATTCTATCATTATGATTCAAAATAAAATGCAAAACATGTTGCAAAAAGCAAATGTCAACACAACATTTTACGTGTGATAAAAACACCTCTACAGTAATTAAATCTGAAGTTTTCTATCATTCCATAGACTTTTTGTGTGTATTAAGGTTAATTTATTATGGTCCCAGAAAAACAACAGAAACTATATGATGTCACCATATAGTTACAAATCTAAAGTTTGACTAATAATGTATATATATATGTTTGACATTTCTGAGATCTGTGACGTCAGCTACTTGGCATTCACTTGAAAAATCTTGAAGCACAGGCGCCCTCCAGCAGGGGCTATCATCAAGACAGAGAATAAAGAAAGGTGGAGCACTGATAATTCTTGTGCGACAGTCTTGCGGACAGAATGCAGGTCACTATGTCCGCGCTGCTCTAAATCAGGTCCGCGACCATTTGCAGCCATGCAGTCAAGGACTTGAGCTGGATCCATCCAAGTTGGCAAATTCTCAAATTATTGAGGCTCCAGCTATTGACCTTCTACTAGCTTGCAGTCTCCCAGCTGCAGTGGCGATGCTTGCTATTTTTCAACTTATTGAGGCTCCAGCTAGTGACCTCCAACTAGCTGGCAGTCTCCCAACTGCAGTGGCGATGCTTGTTATTTTTCAACTTATTGAGGCTGCAGCTGGTGATCTTCTGCTAGCTCAGTCTCCCAGCTGCACTGGAAATCCTTGTGATACAGCTGTTCTTTTATATACGCCCTCTCATCTGGCTTTATTATCTAGCATTTATTGACATTCAAAAGTAGATACATAAGGAAAAAATGCAGTGTTTTTACAAAAATCTATTTATTTTGCCGCTTTCAGTCATAAACAGACTTCAGTAGAAATAATGACAAAATATACAGACAATCATTATCCTGAATCATCCTGCCTCCAATTTTGCTATTATTAGGCCTCTCTGGCCTAACATAACAATGCCAGCTGGAAAAGTTAGGGGAAAGTTTATAGCGGTCAGCTGGCTAAGAAAGTTGCTAGCTGGGTAAATCGAATTGGCTGGCTGGCTAAGACAGTTGCTAGCTGGGTGAATTTAATTGGCTGGCTGGCTTAGAAAATAATCATCAATGGGCTGGCTGCACAAATGCTTATGCAGTAGCTGGTAAGTCAGATATACAACTGATATAAATTAACCATACAATGTAAAATAAGATGGACTGAGCGTCTTATACCCAGATAGCATTCCAAATTGAACCAGCATCTTTCCATATAGGCCACTGTTGTTACAACATCGTATTACCATCGCCAACATCGAGATGACGTTGATACGATTTGGAATGCTCTCTGGGTATGAGGTGAAAAGAAATCTTTATTATATCATTTATCATTATTGCCTTGAGATTTCTTAATTAATATTTTTAATGATTGTCAGAACATAGACGTCCCCTTTTTTGTACACCTTTAGTTCCTGTTTTCTAAGCCTGGTTATCATGAAGTTCTCTGTGGTATGATAAATTAAAAGACAAGCATCTCTAAATTTTCAAAACAGATTTTTTTTACCTTTTGCATTACAGGATATTCATTGACTTGGAAACTATCTCAGACTTGGAAGCTTAACTCCAGATGATGTCATGTGAATCCTGGAATCTAATTGGTTTAGGGACTGCCTTGGCCAGTTGTAGTTCTGGGTTCACATGACATCATCTGGAGCTAAGCTTTCAAGTCTCTGAGCTTGGTTTCCGACTCTACTGTAAAATGAAGGTTACACTATGGATACTACTCAATTTTTATTTTAACCCCAGAGTTTATTCAGGAGCATTGTGTTTTCATTGTATTAATTCCTTGAGTAATTTTACTGATGCATACTTGAAGCATGCATAAATTAAGTATCCTTCTAACTTTTTTACAAAATGCACAGAATACACAGCTGGGGGCCCAAATTTGTTTCCTTTAAGCCTACAGCCCGGGCCTTTGCTAATCCATCTCTGTCCTCAGGGTGTCATATACATCCAGGACTCCCATTGGATGATGTGTGTGTGTGTGTGTGATTAGGGCTTTACATCCTGTATTTCTGCACCAGTTGGGCTAATTAGGACAGGCAGGGACCATAGCAATGAGATGAGGGATGAAACAGCCTCCAACTTAGGCTCGACCGGTATTCGAACCCAGGACCCAGCGGTTGGAAGCCCAGAGCGCTACCTCTGAGCTAGGCCCCGCCCCTTCCCATTGGATGATGGACTGCCTTTTGCTAATGGAAGTCCTGGATTCACATGACATCCTCTTTAGTACAGTTCCAATCCTATGAGTTCTGCTTTAAATTCGGTATGTGATCCCACAAATCCCCACCATGCATAATGATTACATCGTCCTAGAAATCGGTAAGATAATGTTGATATATATATATATATATATAAGTTTTTTTTTCACAGAACAACACAGAGTAGTTTTATAAAAGAAAATTTAATGCTTTATCTAGAATACAACATGAATAAAAGGTGCAAAAATATAAAGATCTGTAAGTCACAAAACTTAACATACCGTAAAGTGATTCTGAATTTAATAATATGATCAGTTTGTCTTGTTTAACCCCTGTAAAAGTTATCATTTGTCATTCTTCTGAATATCCAGACAATATTTTTGCATAAATGTTAAATGTCATGTTCTGATGAACACTTTTCATGTCTCTCAAATCATTTTAGATAATCTAAAAAGTTTGTCATGTTTATGCCTATTTTTTAAAATGGGATCATTAACCATTGCATTCACTATCAGTTTCATCCCTGGCCAGACTCCCTGCAATATTATTTAATTTAAGCAATAGTTGACTTGATCCAGGACATGAAATAGTAAATATCGGCGTAAACTCCAGACGTCCTTTCTCTTTCTGCACAAGCATCTCCGAAAGACACCGCTCCTGCCAGTTCGTATTTACCAGATCTCCTACACACCAGAGGACCTCCCGAGTCACCCTGGCACACATCGGCAACACCCGAGTGCGCAATTGCGCAGATCATGTCTTCTGTGATGGTGTATGGCTGACAGTCTCGATCACTTTGAATGTATTTGCTAAGATGAAGAAGTTGTTCACTTGAATCTGTGGGGAAAAAAGGAAAGATAATTAAATTTGAATCTTTTATATATAAATGATTTTGTCACGTAATATTTGTTTAAATAATTAACTGATAATCCAGTTTGATTGCAGTTAGGCAAGTAGCTCACTTGATTGCAATTGATAGCAATCGGCTTTAATATTATAAAACATGTTAAAAATGAATCTAAATGAATATAATCATCAAATAGACAGGTTCAATGGTAACAATATTGATATTCATTATCATTTCAATAGCAATTGAGGACTGTTCACTCACCACCATCCTCTGCAAGACCCCATCCAGCTGCAATGCACTCGGTTCCCGTGTTGAAAGGACGGTCAGGTAGACACACAGCATTTACAGAATCAGTGAAGGTGAGTTTGTATTTGAGTTTCAGTAATGTAACGTCATATCTGTGGCCCCCCAGACCATACGCTGAAAATGTTATAAAATATAAAATATATGAGAAAATCTCTCAAGGCTTAAAAGACAAGTTCAAAAATGGTTAATATTGAGATTGGGGGAAAAAACTTAATTAAATATTCTTTTTTTTTCACTTGAAGAATTGTATTACTAATGATATATATGACATTAGGGCTTTCCAGCATATTAGAAAAATTCTGTGGGACGTTTGTAATTCTAGACACACATAGTTACTCACCATTAGAGTTCCTGTCTGGATGAACAATGACCTTTTCTGGGATGAGAACAAACTGAGATTCCTCCACTTCCTGGTAGTGGGTGTTGTGTTCCCCGAGGTATATTCGCACATTTTCAGGGTTGTCGTAAGTGCGACTGATAATAAACACGAAAAATTGCTACATTAATTTAACCTTTGACAGCATCAATATAGATCACTTTTACACCCAGACAAAATCATGACTGACAGTTTTTTTATTGCAAGTTAAGTAGTTTTCCACCATTTTAATTTAATTGTTTTTTCAGCTGCTATTAGCAGGTCAAAAGTCATGACCTTTGCTAACTGAGGTTGTCTGGTTCCACTTCATTCCCTAGATGAACTACATGTACCTGACATCCAGTGCTGCCCAACAATTATATTTGCCGCAATAGTGGTTTTTCCATAATATTTATATAATATAAAGCTTCTTTATATTTCTGTCAGGTGGCCACTGGCAGAATGCTGCAATCCTATTGGTTGCACAACTTTCCACCCTAGACTCTGATTGGTTGAAGCAAGGAGACCTCTAGCACAAGAAATCCGAGGTTCGCTTAGCTCTTGTTTATCCGACATTTGTGAGCGCTAGCAAACAGTCAGAGACACTCGTATTTGCCGAGTTGGCCAATGGCGGCTCACTATAAACATCACAATATGAATAAGAGCCGACAGCGGAGTGCGGTCAGAACGAGTTTCTCGGGCTAGGGGACCTCAAGCAATAGTGTTTCAAGTGCATGTTATTGTATATTTGAGGTATTATGTTTTGAAGAATTAAGATTCTCTTTTTAAGTAAGTTGAGTTTTTTTTTTAATCAATGGCAACATTAATAACAGAAGTAGGCAGACTTATGCAGTGTCACAGTTTGAGTTCTTCTGTGGAAAGAACCTTATTGCTTATGTATCAACTTGGATTTGCAAAGGTGGGATATAGTAGAGAAAAGTTTGGTTGCCGTAGGGTAATGAAATACTATTTGAGTAATAACTGTGAATAACTAACAAGTTTTTAAAGCAGGCCCGTAGCCAGGCTGAGGCAGAGGAGGCGGTTGCCTCCTCTGATTTTGGGACAAATTAACAAATTTTTTGGCAAAATTGACAATAAATTTGTGTTTGATGGACTTTTTTTTAATACAGCATTTGTGACTTGCCTTTGTACATAAACTAAAGGAAAACTATTGAGTGTACATCTCTTGCTTGCAATTAGTTTGGAAGTTGTAAGCCTATTGAACTTGTGGAAGTTAAGGCCATGAAAGTAGGATTTCGCCTCGTCTATTTTTGAAGTCCGGCCCTGTTAAGGTTATATTCCAAATATACTCATGAACCAGTGTGATTTGTCAGTACTTTTCTGCAATTTGTTTGTTCTGTACACTTCTTAACAATCCTTACTTTGTAACATTATTCTAAGCAAATTAAATGTACAATTTGTTGTGAGCTGAGAGCTTAACTCACCTGTCATCTTCGAAACAATGGGCCGCTGTGAGAATCCATTGCTGATCAATGACACTGCCACCACACTGAAGCGGAATATATAAAAACGTTTAAAAAAAAAAACAAAGTAATAAAGCAACACAGGGAAGCTATCCCACGCTCAATATGAAAACAAGGAAATTACTAGTAGGTGAACTTCACGGTAAACAGATAAATAAAAGTATTTTTTAGAAGATATATATAGACATAATTATACATGGGGTAAATACAAAGATACGTAGATTTTCAACAGACCTGAGAGTACCTTCCACTTTCAATTCCCTTAGCAAAAATTCTGATGTGGGCAATCCAAGGAAATTGGCCTGAAAAAATACATTTGTTGATGCATCATTCTTGGCTAGAAGTATTTCAGGCCATTTTTGAAGGTCAATTATAAAGATACACTTTGTTGGCCATGTTGTAAGAAATAGCAGTCGGTAGTCATTTGGTCAACACAGATAGTAGATAGATAGATTTGATAGATAGATTGATTGATTGACTGATTGATAGATAGATTGATAGATAGATTGATAGCTAAAAGTCCGCTGTCCTGTGTTACAAAGGCATACTTGCAAAAATTAGGAAGTTCGACTTAGTGCGGGACCTAGCCTTTTAATAAATGTTTGCCACACGAAATAAACCTGCTCTAGGTTCAAACATACTTCTTTTCTATTGGATCACACTCTGTTGATTTTTTGTAATTTTAATCTGTTTCTGTGCCATTTTTGATTTCGTGTTTCGCTTGTAAACTATGACAGCCATTGCCGCCTAGTTCTGCCAATGCTTACTAGAGGGCTACAGCCACCTCACAACACTAACACAGATTGTACAGATGCAATGGTGCAGATAAATATAAAGATAAGATAAAGATATTTTCTTGGTTGCGAAAAAGCAAAATTTGAGCAAGTCAGAACAGTGTTCAAAATAACAAATACAAATACTGCAATGGCAGAAATTAATTATTTAAATTTGGCCTCCAAATTATTCAATTCATGCACAGCCTCCGGGTTTTAAAGTTCCCTGGAACCTCCTGGTTCGTGCTCATGGTACTCTGCGTCTCCTTCCACTGGGTAGCCAATGAAAGTGTTCATGCAGCGGGTGCTTCTCATCTTTCATCACTTTAGTAGCCATTGATTTTAGTTTCTTTTCATATGTCGCCACATTATCACACCACAAGGGGTGAATAGTTGCAGATTTTGTTTGGTTTCATCAACTTGAAGCTTTTTTTTAAATTTAATATTTTTGCTTCATTCGGCCTGGAATTGTGTGGAAATGGTAAATTAAACTTATTTTTATTGTCAAATTGAGGAAACTACAGACTTGACAGAGCTATTTCTAATTAATTTGTATCATCCAATAGGGGGTGTTGACAATGTGAAGTATAGGGATTGGCGCTTCTTGGTATTTTTCTTTTCCGCCACTACGGGCAGTGGTGCCACTGTCACGTGACCGTTGGTAAATTAACTTATTTTTATTGTCAAATTGAGGAAACTACGGACTTGACAGAGCTATTTCCAATTAATTTGTATCATCCAATAGGGGCGTTGACAATGTGAAGTATAGGGATTGGCGCTTCTTGGTATTTTCTTTGCCGCCACTACGGCCAGTGGCGCCACTGTCACGTAACCGTTTGGGGTGTTGCAATGGGGAAAGCATGAACGAGCTAGATAAATTTGAAAATGCTAATTGAAATGATGTCTCTGGTGGCTTTTTCAGTAACATCTGAGTGCGATGTGATAGTAAACAGAACAGTCCTCGTGTGTCTAAAGAAGAAGGTGTCTTTATTTGAAAAAATGGTGCCTTAAATGACAACTTCCAAGAATTCCGATGGAAGCTGTTCTGACCCTAGATAGACCACTCAATAACGAGTTATGAGATACCAATTAGGTGATATACCACAGATTAAATCAAGGGTAGAATAAATCATTAACCTTTCTGAGATTGCTGTCCCCCGATAATCCTGTCCTCAAGTTCCTTTTTCTCCTCATCTTTTAATTCAAGAATAGTTTTCAGAAGAGACCTGAGATCTCTTCGCTTTCGAGTTCCGTATATGTTGGTTCCGCAAGAGTTTAGTCGTGAAGCTATGAACAGAGATATATGCCATACATACAGCGTGTGTGCTTCTCAAATAGATTACTTCTTAATCACTTTTAGATCATATTTTCCTTAAAACCACATCACTATTAATTCAAATTCAATGCAGGGGTCTACATGAATTGCAAATTTCTGTTAAAATTTTCAAGGAATCCAGTAAAAATAATTATAAGTTAAAGTTAGGTCATAACAAAAAGGAATACAAAATTAAGTCATTCTTTGACCACTCTAATACCAAAGACAGCTCAGTGACCTAATTATGGACATTCTTTGCTAGTTTACCTAGTCAAAGAAACTATTGGCACCTGGATATCATTAGCTCCACGGGTGTGCTCTAATTCAATGGAATATGGTTCTTTGCTCAGGTGAGATACAGTTGCTTTGAGCCAACTGCTTCCTTGGCTACCATCTCGCTGCAATTATTCTATAATTTCATTGTTAGACCTTTAATACCATAAGCCAGCCTATAGACTTCAAGAGAAATTGATTAATTTACTTTAGATGAGTAAACGAGCAAAACATGTACACAATTAGGTCGCTGGGCTGTGAGGTGATGACTCACTGAATATTCAATTGATTTATCTGGGTTGCCTCATGACAACGCATGTCACAAAAACCAATGTTGCCTCAAGGTGGTTCAAATTGTGATGGTTATAATATCAACGTATACTCACAACATTGCTGATCGGACACCTTGATATCGTCAATGGCCAGACCGGTCTCCACATCAATAGATCCGCGGGTGTGCTCAAATTCAATGGAATATGGTTCTTTGCTCAGGAGAGATACAGTTGCTTTGAGCCAAACGCTTCCTTGGCTACCATCTCGCTGTAACACCGTTTGCCTACCACCCCCTTATTGGAAGATAAAATTATTGTATAAATGAACTAGTAAATATGGTATGAGCATGTGAAGGAGGAAATAATATTCTAATTTTAATTAATCATTGAGCCAAGTCTTCAAACAGTGGTTCAACATTGCTAGATATAATATATTACATTATAAATGTGTACCCATTTATATTCATTAAAACCTCTACTATTACTAAGGCCACAAAATCATTGTTTTAAATAAAACCTCTTTAATTAGGGCCATTAATTTAGATCCACCTTGAGTGAAATGTCTGATTATTCAACATACCCCAGTGGGTGATGGTGACCTTTCTGCACAACTATAATTTGTATTCTGGTGTGGCAACTTTACTATGCCTCTCCCAGTTAAGCCAAAGAGCAGCAGCTTCAAAGTATTAGTAAAACAAGTGTCATGATTGTATTATCCCTAATGACTACCTGAGGTGTTGGCCACCACTGGTCAACAACTCAGACAACCAGTTGGACTCCAACCGCCCAGCCCAGGCATGGAGGACTGGATTCTCCTTCATCTAGTGTAGCAAGTTTCCAACCTCTACCAGTTGAGCTAAAGAGTTGTCCCAAGCCAGTTGCTAGTGGGCGGGGTATAGTTGTGTACCAGTATAATATATTACAAAAAAATATGAAAATATTGTACTGATTTAAGGTAAAAAAAAATGCCTAACATACCACTGTATTTGAGGATGACCCTGAAAGCTCCATCAGTTTGCAGCATGTTATAGTAGAAAGTCAAACATCGGCCCCCAGATTGGCGTGCGGACAGAACTGGTGACACCAATTTACCGCCTTGATTTCTGGTTGCATTATTGGTGTAAAGGTAGGCATATGCACCTGAAATAACACATGATTACAAAGTCAACTTTTTAAATCAAAATCATTGTTTTAAATAAAAATCATTGTTGTTAGGTGCATACAGGTTTACAGTATCAATGTTGATGCCGTGGGTGTGAAGTTGAACTAGCACAAGATAAACATGATAGTTTACATCATTGATATATGTAAAGGTGGGCACAGGATTAAAGAATTACAGTATCAATGTTGATACATTTCGGTGTAAAGTTAAACATATGCACCTGAGATAGCACAAGATTGCAAAGCTACCGTTACATCATTGATGTAAAAGTGGGCAAAGGCATATATAGGTTTACAGTATTTATTATTTTATGTCACTGGCATAAAGGTAGGCATAGCACAAGTAATGAAATGATTGCGAGTCAGTTGTACATCATTACTTTAATTAGAAACCGAAGTTTAAGTTAAGCTCGGATTGACTGCCAGCTTGGCCTGATCTTGGCCAACCCAAATCCAATTTTTGGTAATATTGAAACAATGGCCCAATGTTGAGCGCTGTGACAAGATATCTGAAAGGTCTTTACTCTTTACGATATTAAACTTTGCAGAAAATTGTTCCTCACTTTCAACAGATGGAGGCCAATAAAGTTGACATGTCATCACTTGCTTAAATGACTTAATTATTTACATATGATCTATATAAAAAATACAATTCCTGACCAGAAGAGCTTCCGGTAGTATGGTCGATCTTGCCCCAGCTTCTCCAAGGGGAATCGGTTCCTTTTTGAACTTTCCAGTCCATGACATCATAGTTCACATTGTTCCAGCCGCAAAGGGAGCTACGGTCGAAGTCGCAACTCAAGTTGACTATATCTGTGGTGAATGAATATATGAAATAGATAAAGTGGATAGGGTCCCTAGTTAGCATGCCGGTCATTGCCGGATGCCCAGATTGAGTTGATGTCCCCCCAACGTCGGCCAACACCTGACTGACATCGAAGCGACACGGCATGTTGATATTGTAGTTAACAGTAGTTGTAATTATACAATCTCTGATTTTTTTAAAATTTATGTTAATTCTTGAATTGATTTTTCTTCTTCCTTTTATATATTATTTAAAAAAAAATTTACGACCATAAGTTCTCACCATTAGATCCACCTGGTATAACTGGCCCATCGGTGGCTCCGCCTCCGCCTGAAAAAAATAAAAATAAAATGAGGATACAAAACAGGAAAAGCATTAATTTCAGAACATATATTTCTTCATAGTTGCATAGTTGAATCTACTAATGATCCGCTAGTTGTAAAATTAAATAAATCAGAGTTTGAAAATGGCCACACGAGAATCCTTATTTATGGTAATTTCCCTTAAAATAATTGATTCCCAGATCTTAAATATTGACGCGACGTCGACAGATGCTGGCCAATGTTGAAATGATGTTGTCCTGGTTTGGAATGCTATCTGGGGAAGCATAGGATAGCCTGTATTAAAGAACATCATCCAGCAGCCTTAGTGGAATGAAATTACACTGAAAGCATGCCAAAACGGGCCAAATGAGGGCTGATCATTTCTCATGTGACCTCTCTCTAGAACCCTGAGTGAAGAAACACTCATGTTGGGTCTGGCGAATTCTGTAATCTGATTGGTTGATATCTAGCATTCGCACATTGTGACATAGTAGTAGTAATAAATTCATTTATTATAATAAATATAACTGATTGTCACATTACAATAAAAACATTACAAATTACTTATCAGTCTTGCCAAACTTGACGCCTAGTGTATGTAGTCAACCTGACCCAATTACAATATCACCTTCCGATTGACGGACCCAACCTGTCTCCTTACTTGGGACGGGAACGAGTCAGTGTGACCTTGTACCCAGAAATACGATAAAACAATACAGCCCTATTGTTCTGTTAGCAAGACACCAGGTAAACAGAGCCAATATGTCATTATCTTGGCAGCACCAGCCTAACAATTGTTGTTCGTTAGACGTCAAACAGCAGGATTTATAAATTTACACTCAAAGGTAAAGGAAACTGGAGAGGTAAGTCAATCCCAGATAGCATTCCAAATTGGGACAACATTTGGCGCGACGTTGGTGATGTTGATTACGATATTTTCCAATGGCGGCCAATATTGAAATGACGTTGGCCCGATTTGGAACGCTATCTGGGTTGTAGCATTTCTTTAACCAAGTACCAGTGAGCAGAAATCTCTGAAGACAGGAACCAAATTCTGATGATGCTCGATCCTTGATTGTGATTAATATCAATGGAAAATAATGAATCATGTAATAGGCCTACACCAAACCCGGTTTATAAACGGACAGGTGGTTTAAAGACCCACGCTGGAACATGCATTGAGATAACGTAGAGGAATATCTAAACTACACAAGAGGGGGTTTTGTATAAAAGATGAGTAAAAGTACATGGTAATTTTTTGTATTACATGAGTACATAAGCATGCCTATTTCCACTACTGGTAGAGTTTTGGGGATTTTTTAAAATTTTGAACCCACAAGCTGATTGTTCAATACCCAAACATGCATCTAATAATATTATACAATTGTACATGCACTTTTATAAACACAGTAGACAAGTGCAAGATAGCATGCCACCTCAGCCGATGTTGGTTCTATGTTGATCCGACATGGCGACAATGCGATATGCTATCTTGGAACCACAGACCATTTATGAAAAGACTTACCGACCGGTTTACTTATTCCTGGTGTGCCACCTACACCATTGAAATGTGCATAATTATTAATGGAAATGTGCAAAATTGCCAAATTGAATGGAAATGTGCGAAGTTGTCAATGGAAAGTCCACAAAAATGGATTCAAACTTGAGCCCAACAATTTCTGACAGTTTTTTGCCAAGTATTATTATTAAACAAATTATAATTTAACAGAGTTTTAAGTATATTAAAGGATTCTCAATGATCAAAAAGCCATCCAACATCAACAAAATGTCACAGAGAGTATATTGTAAAGTGAGGATTCTCAGTCATTAAATAATCATTAAACTAAAATTTGTTTGATAAAAATTAATAGAATTACTAAAAAGAAATATTGTAATAATATTATTACTAAGTGGGATTGTTAGTATGGTGATTTTAACTATTATTTTTGCAATAAGTTCATTATCAATCTATTCATCCAGACATTATTACCACACTATAACCCAACCATTGGTCATTAATTAGACAGGACTGTATTGACATAATTAATAGCAAAAACGTTTCTGTGAAATTGATGATTACTATTGAATATTAGCTAATTAGATCAATATTTGTCACTTACCAGGGCTCGGGGCAGGGATAGGTGTTTGGGATCCACCAGATCGGTTAATTTCGTAGTTGAAAATAAAACCTGAAAAAATATTCCATTAAATTATCTTCAGGATAGTGTACAAGCCAAAGTGACTTATAGTAAATTTCATCTACAGTGCCATTGTAAAACCCGTAAAAGTGTTACACTGACGAAGCCAGCCTGTTAGCTGAAGAAAACATACATCTTGTCAGTGTGGCAGGGTGGTAGTAACACTGTTGGTGGAGACCCAAGACAGGGTTCTGCGCAGTGCACTCTCCTATTTTGCCTGTCTAGCTATCCGATAGCTAGCATAGACGAGCTAGTATAGACGTGAAGTAATTAGGTTCACACGTCATTAAATATATGTTGTATTACTAACCTCTTTCGTTGCTCCACCAATCTGACTTGAACTCAACGTAAATGCCATCTCGATTGGTGGTAAAGGTCCTTGGGTTCATGTTTCCAATTTGTTTCGGACAGATCTTGTTTGTAAGAGCGATGTAGTCATAGTCCCCTCCAGATTTCTCTGTCATGGAGTAAATTTTCATGAAGTCATCACATGGATTGTCATTTTCAATGTTAGCGAAGGTGAAGGTCACTGTGATCTGTAGAAAAAAAAGTAGGTCAAAACGAGGTCGTCAAGTTCAAATCAAGGATTATGTTACTCCACTTTGTATCTAGTTATAGCTTTCTATTCTTTGCTGTATGACAGTATATTTACTTTATATGTAATTTAATATACTCATTGACAGTACAACCACTATCTGGATCAGTTTGTATCTTCTGGCTTTTACTCCATTTCTTTATTTAAATGATTCATCTTACTCAGCACAGCTAATAGCTGTTCCAAGAAGGGGTACATTTTTTACATTGTGTGGACCCCAAGCCTTATCTCCTCATTACGTCTGCCTCTTATAACTGACAGACTTGGGTGTGCATATTTTATACATGAACAAAGCACCTTTTTTAAAATTTTGATAATAATCATAAGAAAATAAGGATTATACATGGCCAAATGTGCCAAGTGCATTTTCAATGCGAAGGATAAACTCATGGAAAACGCATAGTTTTCGCCTAAATATTATCAGGCGAAAACCATGTGCACGTAGCTCATTTGGCCATGTATAATTGTTTAGATGTTTATTGCACATAATGTTTCATAAATATGATAAAATATAGATATATTTTCACACAATGTGCATTATATTATTATGTTAGATTGTAATTATATTGAGAAAGAAAACAAGACAATTGAATTGAATACTCACTTGACTGTTAGGTCCTCCAATTATCGCCCAAGCACAGTCACTGAATGATGAATAATCATGGTTTCCTTCAGGGAAGTCCACTGTGCCCCTAGAGTCTCTCCTTGCGGCTGCATATTTGCCACATGCTTCTGGGTCCGAGTGCTTTTTGGTCACTGGTGAAAAATATGAGATTCATAGATGGCATTTTCATTATAGTTTCTGGGCATGAAGAACCAAAAGTTTAATGTTGTGGTTTTTTTAAGATTTTAAATTATTAGGACTATTCATAAACCTATGCTCCCAAGTTTTTACCTGTGCATTTATCATTTATAAATTTAAGTAATCCAAGATAAATTTTGATTTATATTCCTCGAAATGAATGCATCAGGCAAATGCCGATGCCTATATATAAAAACATGGCAATTTCCAAATTCAATGGCTAATTTAGATCAAATATTTGCAAGATTTTTAGCAAAGAACTGACCTGTTATTTGCAAAATACTTTTTCTTATACAAAGGAAATTACAAAATCTATGGGGTATGCTTATTTTTCACTAGTAATCGAAAACATTTCTGTGTGCAAAAAGACAAAATAAATAAAAAAAACACCAAGTTCTCAAATATTCACATTTTCAGCTCTAATTAATGTATGTTACACAGCATATTTGCAGATATGTTTCTCCTTCTAAAGCAAACAACAAATTTGACTACAAAACAAAATAAACTGGTAAGAACTAAGGATTAAAATACATTCTTTATATTAAGACTAGGGTGGCCCCTTGGCAGCGACATCAAAGATGTCTTAAAGGGGTCACCCTACTTAAAGCAAATTATAATAACATGATTGTAATTTTTTTTTTCTTTGATACCAGCTTTAAGTAAAATAAATATATCTGAATCTGAATCTGAACTAGTTTATACATTGGTCCCCCTTTTTTTTTAGAAGAATAGTTTTTATTACCGGACTCCTGTGCAATGAATAATATATTTTGGTGTCAGCAACAACATTTGCCATGACAATTTGTGTAAGACTTCTATCCTCTTTAAGCACACATTTTATCACCTGATATCACCCCAACTTATTAATAAAGAGAAATTAGTTATAACTCCTGGACTTCGGGGTATGCTATTGATTACTATCTGGTATTTGTCCAATGTTCATTTTGTATACCAACTTGTTGCCGTAATTTTTGCAGCAAGATACTGTGCAAAAATTCAGCAGAAAGATGCCGTAAAAACTACAAGAAATTGTATGCAGTGCATGTTTAACCTAACCATTTTTTATTTGTGAAAGTGTTGTAATTGTATACTTAGACATAATATATGTTCGAAATAAAGCTATTATTACCTATTATTACCTATTGTAGGCAGCAGAAGTAACAATTGGGGTAATAGCAAACAGTTAGTTTGTTCAGAGAGATGCCAAATAACTGTGGCCAATATGTCTCACAGGAGAGATTTCTGTAATGCTGCTACCACTAGGGTAGGATACTTTCACTTTGTAAACTGGTGGGTGTAATAGGGCTTTTCGTCCTGTATTTCTCCCCTGATGGGCTAAATAGGTCAGGCAGAGTCCATGGCAATGAGATGATGGATGAAAGAGCCATCCAACTTAGGCTCGACCGGGAATCGCTAACCCTCACTTTGTATGCTAGAATAACTTACATCCAGATACTGGTGGGATTGGTTTCAGTTTCTCATCAACTTCAGTAAGGTCCCTGAGAAGTTCTAGTAATTCTGAAATAAATTAAATAACAACAAAGTTGGCATTTGAATCAAGACGTTCGTGTACTTCACAATGTTTTACATTTGGAATGTTTCGGTTGGAAGGTTAAGCCTGTGCCTGTTTTTGATATCATACTCTGGGCTGGATCGGCAGGGGATGGGGGGGGGGGGGGGGTAAAAATAATAATAAAAAACCAAGCAAGTTGACAGATATGACTAATAAGAAAGTATTGCATATCCTTCGGCAATCATGAAAAAAAAAACGTATTTTCTCTCCAGATAGCATATTTCAAATCATATTCCAAATCAGCCAACAACGATCCGATTTGAGTAAAAGGAATCTGACACCCCCCCCCCCCCCCCCTTGACCTAAAATGCATGGGTCCATGCCAAGTTATGTTTTTGTGTTCTCGGTCTGAAGGCCAGGCCTGTTTTTGATGTCATGTTCCACATGAACTCAATGTACCTTTTCATGTCAAAAATGTGCCAGCTCAGCAATGGCTCAATTTGCT
Source organism: Alitta virens (assembly GCA_932294295.1). Lineage (NCBI taxonomy): Eukaryota > Metazoa > Annelida > Polychaeta > Phyllodocida > Nereididae > Alitta > Alitta virens. The sequence continues at coordinate 8,593,836 of OW028582.1, forward strand.
TTACATCACGTGATTAGTATTTCATGTTTCAGAAGAATTTATGAAAAGATGAGTCATTGAATATGTCAATATGTCAATAGACAACTTACTACCAAAATATTTATTATATTTCTTTATATTTTCTCAAGCCTTTTTTTAAAAAGAACTAGGCGTCACGATCTAAATACTGAACTTGGAAAGAAGTATTCCATCATGTCAGGTATTTTATTGTACAATTTATATGATGTCCAAGCCATTCACGGACTGATTTACTTTTACTTCACCAGCAATATGCATTGCACTAATATTCATTTAGATGATTATTAAACTGTAAATGTAAAATACTACAAGCACCTAATAATAATAGAAATATAAACATGATAAAGTATATATATTATCATTATCTATAAGCACTTATATTCATTGGTCAATGAATGGTTACTTAAGTGTAATTGAATAATCCTTGAAATTCATTGACAAACTATTGAAGATACTTCTAAAGCATTCTACTTATACTCTAATAGATAATGAAAATGACTTTTTTTTAAATGTAGCATTTCTAATTTAAAAATGGATACATTTAATAGTAAACAAGTATACACACCTGCCTCGGCCGCAAAGCATTGTGGGATTACTACACAGAGCACCAAGGTCAATGTTGTTAGGATGATGACCTTCATTTTGCAGAAGACCCTGAAAAATAAAATATAAATTTTACACTGAATTCTTGTCTAAGTAATGAATTTGGTCACTAACTTTTTGATGGTGTCTTAAGTCAAGGAAGGCTGACCCAAAACTTAATTAGACAAATGCTAGTCATTTTCATTTATGTGTTACTGTTAGATTAATACAAATATTTACTAGATTATTATGATAGACATTTATTGGGGAATTACTGTACATAGATAATAATTACCATCTTTTCTTTACCTTTAGCCTATATTAAATTTGTTTGATTTTTTAAACAATAAACCTAATTATTGGATTGTTATTTTGTTATGTAGAACCATTGTCAAATGAGCTACACCCCAGCTGGATGTCAGTTGCATGAGATGTTAAATTGGAGGCGCCTTGTACTCGGTGTCTATGCTGAGGCAAGTAGTATTGTCAGTGAAGTAAATATACTGGAATACAGCAAAATAGAAAAGTGCTCTTCAGCATTTTCCAAGATTAAGATTCTTATTTTTGTTTTTATACAGATGAACAAAATTAATACTAAATGTCATAAATATTAGGTTTAGTATACAATCTATCTTTTCAAAATATCAATCATTATTTCTTAATTAAACCAGTAATTCATGCTATGAAATTCTTGCATGTACCTCATACCATAGCATAGGTACTATACTATATAGTCAACATAAACAGAACTGTATACATTTACATACAAATGGCTTTATCTTTGTGTTGCTATGTACACTTAAAAGGCTATACCATATGTTTGGCATGGCTTTCATATTTATAAAGCAAGAAAATATCTGTAGTCATTGTACCATAAAAAAAAATTTAGACTGTTTACCTCCAAGGCGTGGGGGTATACGCTCAAATTTTCTCACATTATATGACACATAATAGTGAAAAAAAGAGCTTCAGGATCAAAGAGTTCTTAATTTATTACATGAGATTATGGCAATTAATGTTCATATTTAATGTTAAATGTGTCAGTGCTATTGGGTCTAAAGCTTAGTCAGCATATATGACCACGCAAGGCAGACGTAATGATGAGATGATAAGGCTGCTTGGGAGTCCACACCATGCTACAGTGTGAACTCTAGACATATTCTAATTAGAGCTACATTGGCCTGTGATACCAACTGCATGGTGCAACCCTCTAAAGTAAGTTTTTGTGTGCAGAAGTCAAACTTTTTTAAGTCAACTTTCCATCAACCATGAAATGAATATGATACTGCATTGTGAGAGGGTAGTAGTGGGTAACAGACACCCTTCCTTGCAGCAAAATGCCCGTGTAACAGGTAAATAAACTTAGTACCACCCACTCTATTCTTAACACTTACAGAGAAATCTAGCATTTAATACCACTTCGCTTAAAACCCTGCAGATTGGATAGTTACTAATCAATCAATCAACTTATATTCAACCTTAACACATAAGAACAACAAGAACACATGATTTGGTAAATGGATACATTTGCCACATTTATTAATTGGCATAAAGGAATGTTACATGCTTGTGTTTGTGGACACCCTTAGTGGGGACACATTGATACAAGTAATGTTTGTGGACACCCTTAATGGGGACACATTAATAATAATAATGTTTGTGGACACCCTTAATGGGGACACATTAATAATAATTGGTAATACATATAGCAAGATTAAACAAGGTTATATGTGACAATTTGGGAATTTTTAAGAAAGGAAAATTTGAATTTTAAGGGGACGGTGGGAGGGAGTAGAAAGAAGCGAATGACCAGTAGCCTGGGGGAGATCCTTATATACCTGGGACAACTGGATTAGCCCAGCTGGCAGTCCCTGGTGGAGGCTGCGAACATAACTTGACCCTGGTGGCCATCAAGGTATTGCCTGGAATGAATGTTGCCTTGACCAAGAGGGCGTTAACCCCGTTTACACATTAGTAAACATCATTTAACACATAAGAACAACAAGAACACATGATTTGGTAAATGGATACATTTGCCACATTTATTAATTGGCATAAAGGAATGTTACATGCTTGTGTTTGTGGACACCCAGATGCATGCTATGGCAGGCAATCCCAAACACAAGTAATTAAATGTTAGATAAGACAGAGGTGAATTATGAGAGATAGATATGAAATGAGGATTAACGGTTAGTGTGGGGTGCTATGCGAGCCTGCGGCGAGTTTAGCTGCAGCAGTGGCCAGCTCTGCAGTTGAAGGCCTGATATAGTTAGAATAAGCACCAGAGCGCCACCTGCCAAGCTTTTTAATAAAGGAGTCAGGTAATTTATTATGCGCTGCTTCTGTAGCAGAGCCGGCCCTGAGAGAATGAGGCGTAATATTAGACGCGTCATAACCGATCGCAGTGAACCTCTCTTTCATAGCTCGTGAAAGGGATTCATGCGTCAGTGGAGACTTGTCAGAGTGCAAAAACAAGGGGGTAGCTAGACCCAGCGGCCTGAGGGGCAGGTAGGCTTTAAGATTACAGTGCGCACAGACATGTGTCTGTGAACAGCCGACTACTACCCCAAAGCCCTTGACGCTTGTTTTGGATGAACTTACTTCCAGTGTGCAATGCGGGACAGCCCGCTCAAAAAACTTTATGTGTGAAGCTAGGAGGGGAGGAGATACATGCGGATTAAACGTATACTCGGACGCTCTGAGGCAGGCAAAGAAAGCCAGGGTCATGGCTGTGAATATCATCATATTTTCGTAATTATCAGGCAGTGTATCATATAAGTGCTTTAACATAGCATAAGACACAGGTGCGGCTGACCTTGGTGCTGGATGTCGCCTGTCTAGAGACTTGAGAGCCCAATTTACCCGAACTGTATAGATATTCTGGGGCATGGCCCCTAATGCAATGACCCATGACTTTATTCCTGCTAAGTATACCTTAATGGAGCGAACGAGAATAGACAGTGTAGATAGATAGGCAATAAAACGTAATACCGTTACCTCTGTGAGATGAAGTGGTTCAAACTGATACTGACGACAGAATCTAAGGTAATGCCTGACACCGGTGCAGTAGACTTTACGTGAATTGAACGCCAACCCTGTTGCAACTAGTGATTGTGCTCGCCGATCCAATTCTGAAACAGTAAAATACAGTTAAATGGTAGTGCCAAAATACGAAACTTTTGCGGGCCATACACGACCTGACATTGAAAAACCATCAGCTAGAAATTCATGTAGTTGACCTCGGCTGAGCCTGTCCGCAGCTACATTATCACCTGTGGAAATGTAGACAATGCGACTAAGAATGCTGTTGGCCTCAAGCACGAGGGTCCACTGGCGTACCATCTCAAGCAACTCCTGAACCGGAGTGTAAAGTTTGGTGAGTATGTAACAGACGGAGGAGTTATCAATATGAAAAATAACTTTCCTGCTACTGAGTGCCTCGCCCCAGGAGGCCAAAGCTTTGACTGCTGCATGGAGCTCACGCCAGTTAATGGAGCGCTCCCGAAGGGAGGCAGATTCGCTAGCATACACCATAGCAAACCACTGGTCCCCCAGAAGACCTCCGTAGCCATAGTCACTGGCATCTGTATAGACATGCAAGACATCATCTGAGGACCAATCAGTGTCATACATAAACACTCCATTATGGGTGTCTAGACACTTTGCCCACCAGACAATGTCTTTGCGGGCCTCAGCAGAAAGGCGAATTTTATAGTGAAGGAACTTGACCTTCTTAGTTAGGGCGATAAGCCGTCCGATAAAGGCACGGCCAGAACGCACTACACGGGCTGCAAAAGCGAGCTTGCCAATTAGACTTAAGAGACTCCGCTTTGTGCCCACTCTAGCGCCCTGCCATGAAGCCAATATATCTTTAATCTCACACACTCTGGCGTCAGAGATACGCAATACTTTGGTCTCACAGTCTATAATGATGCCAAGGAACTCGACGACAGAACTGGGTGAGGTGACCTTGCTTGGCTGAACTCTAAAACCAGCCAATCCGCAAACCTCAATCATTTTGCTGATGTTATCAGCACACGCATGGTGGGTGGGAGAGACCACCAGGAAATCATCAACGTATCTGACGATATCCATGGTGACCCCCTCACATACCATAAAAAGCTCTAAAATATGCGCAAATACATCGAACAGTGCCGGAGCCGATCGTAAGCCGAAATTAAGAACCTTAGAAAAGAAAATTTTGTCGGACCATTGAAACCCCAGCAGATGCCAGTCTGCAGGGTGGACTGCAATATGCTTATAAGCATCCTTCAGGTCAATTTTTGCTAAGAAAGGAATTTTTGGCTTATATTTAATGCAAAGGGCTACTGCATCATCGACGGACGTATATTGAAGAGAGTAATCATCCGGATCAATACTGGCATTAACGGAGCCAACTGCCGGATACGAGAGGTCATGTATTAGACGCACCTTGGAGCTGTCCCTTTTTAGGAAAGCTCCAAGGGGAGATATGACATAGTTCACGAACGGAGAGTCTGTGAACGGGCCATACAACCTACCCATATGCAAGTCGGTATCGATGATGTCACCAACCTGCTGAGCAAACTCGCGTGCGGACGGCCAGTTAGGATTGACCACAACGTTGCTGGCTGGAGGGCGACCAATTCGGACTCCCTCGGTTATAAGACACATAATAAGCTCTGCCTCATCTGTGTTTACAATTTTTGGCAAAGTCTGGCTCCAGTAATTAATGTTGAGAAACTGCACTGGGCAAAAGGCGCAATTTGGCACACTTCGCACAAGTGCTGAATCCCTCTGGCCCTCCGCACACGAGACATATGTGTTTCCTACGGCAACCCTTTCCGGCTTTACACTTGTTCTCCTGGAACATGAGACACTTGTCATCAGGGCCTTGGTCAGTTCTCTTGGCTTTTGGCAGGTCTCCCCCCTGCCCAGGGCCACGAAAGGGACATTCAGAAAAACTGTGCTCAATGGATGAACACCTTGAGCAACGTGTTACATTTCGTAATGCCGAAGCATCAAAGGTAGTGACATATAACTCTTGATTCAATCTGGCAAATGCGAATGAATGTCTACAGCTTAAGATTTGCCTATGGCGTACATCATAACCCAATACATAGGATAATTTAAAACGATTAAACATTGTAATCATAAATAAGCGGTAAGAGACCATCTCTTTAAAGACCGTGTAACCGTACTCTCCACACAATATTATCTCATACAGACTCCAGGCCTCCAACCACTTAAAGGAGTTTGATATGGTTCTGCGGGAACGCTGACACTTAATATTGACATTGCCGTGGTTATCAACATAACTTTTAAATTCATCATTGTCATTAATGTTATTGTTCAGTAGTTCATTTAACTCGATGAACTCACCCAATAAGGCCGCATCACAGATACGGTTGCTGATGTGTTCTACCCCCTGGATGGGGCTGTTAGGCGCCCTGGTGTCGTGGTGACCCGTCCAGGAATGGGCTTCTAGCTGGGTGGGATGTCTGCTGGTTCCTGGCTCTGGGTAGTCTGAGGGTCTGTATACTAGCTGGGGGCTCTCCAGGTACCTAGGGTGATGATGGGGATGCTCGGCTTTGCTCCGGTCCGCGATGAAACGCTCACTTAGCCTGTAGGGCCCTGGCTCCCTCTCTCTGGGAAGTCCTCTGGTCATGCCACTGCTGCCATCACGGATCTCCCTCAGCCACCATGGGTTCTGGTTTGGTTCGGGCTGTCTCAGTTCGTCTCGGTCACCATCATAAGTATTGCCTAACTTATCAAAATTACGTTTCTGCCACAGCATGGGCCTGGCTTGCCACTCACGCCCCCTGGTGGGGGAACCAACCGACCGTAAGCTATGCAACCTAGCATCTTGCTCACACCCCCGAGGGGGGGAATTTAACACTCTCTCACTGCGACATGGGTGTTCTCTTCGATCATGCCCAGCGCCACGAGGTGGCGGACTGACTGACCTATAGCTTGACTCATGGTATGCATTTGGTCTACTCGTATCATGGCTACTTTGCCTATCGTGACATATTCGATGCCTTATGGTCTCAACTGTGTCTGGTCTCATGTAAAGGTACTCTGGATCACGTTCGGACCTAAAGGGTGAACAAACCGGCCGGCTGGGTACTTCGCCTACAAGCAAATCGACCAGGTGGTCATATACATTTGATGACTGCTTCGGGCGGGCGCCCTCAGAGATACAAGAATCTCTGTACTCCCTCTCACACATTTGATTGTTGGCGAACGAGACAAATTTGCCACTCTCGCCTATTGCCGAACTTGGCAACCTCATGGAAACAGCCTCAGCTGATCCGTTGCCTTGTGCTGAGGGCAAGCTAACAGAGTCAAGTGGTCTGGTACTGCTACACAGTAAAGATTCGGCTATCACAGGCCCACCTAACTTGCTAGCCCCAGCACTAAATTCGCTCCTTGATGCTGCACTCTCAGCTCCCACATTGAGTCTCTGAAGTGAATCACAAATGCTCACATTATCAATATCAGATTCCTGCTCAGACAGCATGTCAAACATCCCCATTGGAGGTATAGCTCTGCACTTTCCTGGTCCTATAGGTCCGTCATGGCCCCGGACTGCTCCTCCACACACACTACAGCTGCGGGCTTTTGCCTTCTTAGACCTTTTCATATTAGAAGTATACACTAAAACAAGTGCACTCACGTAGAAAGAAGCGAATGACCAGTAGCCTGGGGGAGATCCTTATATACCTGGGACAACTGGATTAGCCCAGCTGGCAGTCCCTGGTGGAGGCTGCGAACATAACTTGACCCTGGTGGCCATCAAGGTATTGCCTGGAATGAATGTTGCCTTGACCAAGAGGGCGTTAACCCCGTTTACACATTAGTAAACATCATTCATATATGAGAGTACATATGCATGTGCACATGTGTACAGTTTTAGATAAACACGAGTACATATAATTAAATAATTACATATAATGAAATAAAGTATTGTTATTATGTATACTTGAAATTGAACAGACATATTATTACATTTACCTGGTGGATTACTATTATGTGTCTCCACAAATCTTATACCATTCTGGGCTGATGTTTTACGCAAGGTGAACTATTGCTTTATATATTTAAACTCAAATCTACAATTAAAGCTTTCTACAAAAAATTCTACCAAGTTAGCACAAAGTTACCAAGAACTTAAAGCTCATTGAGGTCTAAATTTGTATTCATGAGTATGAGCATGTCTAACTTGGTAGACCTTGGTAGACCTTGGTAAACCTTGGTAGACCTTGGTAAACCTTGGTAGACCTTGGTAGACCTTGGTAGACCTTTTTGGCTATGGAGGGGGTAGTCATTCTGGGACCAGTCATATTTAATCTAAAAAACATTTTTTAATAAATTTCTGTTCTGCATTTCCAGTTTGTAAAAATCATAGAAATTAAATGGTCTTAATTAGCCAATATCATAGATCTGACTTCCAGGGTTGGTTTACCATGATGCCATGGTTTTTGGACCCTCATTAAAATCGATGCTGCAGCAGTCTTAATATTAAAATTAATATAGTTATAGGTATCCTTGTGATTCGATCATTATTTATGGACGTTGGGCTGCCCTCTTTAAAAAGGGGTGGGGGCCTAGCTCAGTGGTAGCGCGCTGGGCTTCCAACCACTGGGTCCTGGGTTCAATTCCCAGTTGAGCCTATGTTGGCTGGTGGTTTCATCCTTCGTCTCATTGCCATGGTCCCTACCTGTCCTAATTAGCCCATCAGGTGCAGAAATACCGGACGTAAAGCCCTACTCCACCAACACCGCCACGCCCTCTTTAAAAATCATGCCCAAAAAAACTAACCGTTGGTTTTTTGGCTTGGCCTCTATGCTATACCAGTCTTGATTTCATATAAAACCAATATATGATATTGGAAGTACTAATTTTGGTATTCTGAAAAATTAAGTAGGCCTATCTGGTGTTTCACGATATTTAAAAACTGTAATAATCATTCAAATCTGTCAAATTTAGTTTCATGCTGCCTTTTTGTCTGTTAAAACATGAAACAAAGATAAACAATGATTGCATCACTGGATAATCCTATCTGAATAATCCAGGATAATCCTGATTTTCAAAGTGTAAAAACTGGAAAACCAAAGTGTCCAATGGATGTTTGTAAAATCAAACTTCACTGTGTATAATCCAATTTTTTTTTTTTTTTTTTTTAAATCCATTGGTTTTTTGAACCACTAAATTTGTCCACAGATTTTCTTGAGTTTTACACTTCTGGTTTTAGGGGGATTATTGTGACACCAGCACAACCACCCAAAAATGTAAGTTATGAATAATGAATGGAATGGGAAACCTTGTTGTGTATTTATTTGTGAGGTAGTCTTGATAATGAGTTGGTTTTTATGTTAGGCTCGTTTGATGACAATGTTGTGTGTTGCATATACTTGCATATTTTAGGGATGACTTATGCGATGGTGCATACAGTCGTTAGTTATTTGCAATTCTGGCCCTTTTTTCTTTTGTTTATTTGAAATCCTACTTCCACTACATTATCACCTCATATAACTGTTTTAGCTGGACTTACAGAAAACTAATTTTGAAGCTAACTCCAAAATAAGAGCATCTTTAAAGCACAATCCAATGTGTCTATCATTATGATAACTTCACTATTTTTAATTTAAGACCGCCTCACATTTAAGGCACTTTATACCTTGACATACTCTAGCTTTAATATATAGGTTCTGGTATAGGTAAGCAGGCTTATAGTGAATGAAAACATTTGTCTAACGTTAGACAGTGGAGGGTATGGTCACTCCTACAGATGTATATGTTATACAGATATGCAGTGACCTAACTATATATATATAAACAACTACATACGTATGATTCATGGTTACAATTTTCTTGCTATCTGCATGAATACTTTATATAATTTCACATACAGTGCATCACACAATTATGACCACCCTCTATATAGACAAACTCTATTTCGTGAACACTTAGATATGTCCTAAAAACTGACAAATTTAAAGTATAAAAATTGTTCCAGAATTGAGACCACATTTATATTAAGATCAATATTAAATTGGAACTATATTTTGGTAAATTTCGCTACAAGGTGAAAAATTAAAAATAAACAATGGAAAATGTATAATTGATGACTAAAATAAATTTTAAAATAGCAGTAACAAATTAAAGTAGGTATAAGTTTTTAATTAAAAGATTAATTTATAAAAGGCTTTTGGAATAAAAAATTAATAAAAGTGTTCATAAATATGAGGTAAGCCTGTATTTATTTGCATGCAAGCTTTGTATATAACCCGGACACTGTCATTGAATGCTTTTCCTCAGCAATTGAACACGTGCGTCAGAACTGCATGATCTTTGCTTTAAAGTAGAAACGTGGGTTTACAAAATGGGGGGAGGGTGTGTTTACTCTGGTGTGAAATATCTGTGAAATGCTCTATTTTTCGTGAGTCAGCAAAAAAATGTAAGTGTGAATAATAGAGATGTTTGTTGCTTATTGACTACTTTTATTATACATATGATATGTAAAAATATTAATCTTTAATAGCTATTAAATTTTAATGAAACCATTGTCAGAATGCAACAAAATCTTAACAAATATATTAACACAATACATATGTTTTTAGTTGTTTACTAGTTTTCATAACTATATCCAGTTTTATTAAAATATTATTATTATTTATAGTTAATTATCAATTGTATGGTTGCCTTAACACCGTTAACAGCGAGCTTAAGTGCACCACTTAAGTATGTATATTTAAGAAAAACATGTTAAACTAATTTAAGTGTCAAAAATACACGCCCTATACCTGTATGTGAAAATTTAGATATGGAATATTTTAGTGTAGACCTATGTTAACTTGGACTAGATAATAAATATTTTGAAGGTGTTTTCATTGCATATATGGGGTATTTACTAACTTTACGACAGATATATTGACAATTTAGCACCAAGTTGTGTGTTTACAGGTGTGGTATTCTGATGTACACATATCTTTGCTAGATTTAGAATTCTAAGATAGGATAAAATATATACGGCAAAAATTGCATTTGAACCAATCATGGATGCTAAACCTGATCATCTCATCATTACATTTGCCCATGTTTAGCTTATACGACAAGCTGTTGTAGGCAAACGTAATGATGAGATGATAAGAGATTGGAAGCTACACCATGGTACACATTAACCACTCCAGCACAGTACCTTCCCTGGGTGACATTTACCCAACGAGTGGGTATTTTACTTGCCTCAACATAGACACCTAGTACAAGGCACCACCACAGCTCATAGTGACAAAGTTTGCTAGGGCCTTAAACTTAAGGCTACCTAACCCTTAATTCCAATATTCCAGATAGATAGATAGATAGATAGATAGATAGATAGATAGATAGATAGATAGATAGATAGATAGATAGATAGTTAGATAGATAGATTCTTCATAATGTCACCTTTGGAAGTTGCAATGCTAAAGACTTCATTCCATGGTTACAACACATGACTGCACACAAAATTAATTCATAAAATGTAGCTGTTACATAAAGCAATGCAGATTATTAATATCTATGAATACATTTGTAAGCAGATCAACATGATTAGAGAATTGTTTAATGTTTGATTCTTTTCGAACATATTAAGCAATTTTAATCTATTTTGCAGAAGTGATTAGTTCATTAGTCCGGTATTATTTTGTAGTAAGTGTACAGTTTTAGCAAAAAAATTAAATAAATCTGCAGTAGGGTCATTCCACAGAAACTGCGCACTTCTGGCATTGCAAGTGCAAACAAAACAAATTGAATTTTCAATCTTTCAAGAATCCATCCAACAATTTACGAATTTTCATACATTTAAGTGTTGTAACGTGACAACGAAACATTTTTCAACATTTATATTTACATTGGTTGGTCATGTGACCCGTTATGTCAGATATAACGGTAACAGGAAGGACAGTAACAGGGTTGATATTTAAGGAAACTTCATGCAATAAAACCAAAGTTTCAATATTTTGCAATACTGGAGTGCATTCAGAATAGCTTTGATAAACTAATTTATTTAAATATTGAAAAATATCATTCGAAATTATTAAGATAAACGGACATCCTGAAGTCCCCCATACCAGTGCTTTCAACTCTTGAAAAGTGCAAAACCTAACAATTTTTTGTTTTTCATCCAGTGGCATTTTAATACCATGGTAACAGGACAAACTTTAACAAATGAATAATATTACTTTAACTGCAAATATTTCTGTGGAATGACCCAGTATGATTGTTAGTGAATTGTTAATTACAATTTTGAGTTATGTTTATAATGGCCTTAGTGTTCCTTGTAAGCTAATTAAATGTTTTATTTATTTACTTTTGTTACGTAGTTTATTTATTTTGGAGATTAATATGTTCTATGGCCCATTTCAACCTAATATAATTTGTGCTGTTCTGCTGTAATTATAGTATTTATTTATTTATTCGTAAATTTTATTAATTTAGTTTGGGAAGGTTATCTCTGTTAAAAATCTAGTGTTGCATTGGAATCTTACGAAACTGAATTATTAAATTTAAGTTCTATTTTAAGGCATATTAAGGCACCATATATCTTTAAAGGACAATTTTTACTTCTTACTTGCTTCTTTAAATTTGCCTTAAAAATTACCTTAAAAAAAAAAGGAGAACTTTGGCCTCTAGGTGACTCAGGTTTGTATTTTAGTAATCATTTTATAGTCAATTATACTCAATGAATGCACAAAATAAATAAAAATAACACAGTTTAAATACTGTATCAGAATGTCTTCACTGAATATGTAAATGAATTAATATTTACCAAATGTGGATGATTAATATTATGGAACTGCAAATTTGTTTGATGGACACTTATTTCCTTTCATTGACAATGTCACATAAGGAAAACAAAGTTTTTACATAGCAATATCACTGCATATACACCTGAACTGCTCAATATATATATATATTTATCAGAGACCTAATTATTTCTTGGAGATCTTTGTATATATTCAGTGATATTTTGACTGCAGGCATATAGACAACCTGTGTATGTATTTCTCACATGAGAATGATATATGCATATATATGTCAGAATTACATACTGGTTACACTCAAACTTGTATGGTGTTATAGTGAAATTGGATATATACATTTCAATACAGTCATACTTTGATCAATTGATATATATATCTGACTTACCTGTAAATGGATCCCTGGACCAGAATTACCTTGCAAGTGCCTGCTTAGACTGGTGGGGTTCTGATATATATTAGGCGGTCACAGGTGATACAAACACAGGGGGGGGGGGGGGCATAATCACTTCTTGTATCCGATCAACCTAACTTAACCAGACTGTTATAAAAAGACTGAAAATTATTTAAGGCATGGTTTGAAAAATGGCTACATTTTTTTTATTTGAAAATGATTATTATAAAAACTCCCTCCTTTAACCTTTCTGCGGTTTATAACAAAACACTTGGTTGTTAAGGGAGGGGGGGGGGTCTGCAGGTCCATACAAGAAAGTAGGTCAAAAAACAAATAACATACGGTTTTCTCACATATATAATCAAAACTTATGTATGTCTATCTAACTGTCTGTATGTATATATATTTACGTTGAGTCTGTCCTATTTTCTGTATTTTCCTTATTGTCAGTCTTGGAAAAAAAAAATACTTGAGTGTCTTTATTTTTAATTGTATTACATTAGAGTATTTCAGAAAGACAGTTGCATGGATAAATGTCAATAATTTTACTGATTTGAAATTATCTTATCATCCAACCAATACAATAACAACATTAAACTGTCGGTTTATAACAAAACACTTGGTTGTTAAGGGAGGGGGGGGGGGTCTGCAGGTCCATACAAGAAAGTAGGTCAAAAAACAAATAACATATGGTTTTCTCACATATATAATCAAAACTTATGTATGTCTATCTAACTGTCTGTATGTATATATATTTACGTTGAGTCTGTCCTATTTTCTGTATTTTCCTTATTGTCAGTCTTGGAAAAAAAAAATACTTGAGTGTCTTTATTTTTAATTGTATTACATTAGAGTATTTCAGAAAGACAGTTGCATGGATAAATGTCAATAATTTTACTGATTTGAAATTATCTTATCATCCAACCAATACAATAACAACATTAAACTGTCCTATTTATCATGCCCCGAAACTCCCAATTTTGTTGATCTTCTGAATAGTCCATATACATCCTCCGTGAATTTCCAAATATGGAATTTCGGACAACATTTCTATTATTTTGGGACTAGTTGGACTTATATCAATTGTTGCATGGATGTGATTGGTTTTTTTTTTATATACCTGTAATTGGTGTCTACGGAGGGGCAAACTAAAACCCTACCCATGGGGTGAATGGGGTAAATCTGTAACATGGGGCAAGCCTTTAAGCCTTATATATCATTACGTCTGCCTCTGACAGCTGGTCGAACTTCGTTTCAGACCAGTAGCTTTGGAGACATTGATTGAGATGAACCAAATTTACTGTTTCTATATATATACACCTAGCCTTAATTACTATACGTTTTCTGTGAATGACTGACATTTGACCCCCCCCCCCCCCCCCGTAGATGCTGGCGCCCCCCCCCCCCCAGTAAAGCCTGCCCCCCCCCAGTAAAGCCTGCCCCCCCCCCAGAAGACTGGATCCGCCAGTGACCTGTGACATATTTGAATGTTTTGTTTATGCGTCTCGTTTATGTATATACGTCTCGTTTATGTATATACATTTTGCTTTGTAATGCGATTTTGTCAAGTAAACTGTCACAAATAATTCAATTTCTATGATACAATATGATGCTGACTATGTTGTTAAATGGAGATGTCAATGTGTATTATATCTCTATTTTGAAAGTCAAAACTAAACCCATGATCTTTTGCTTCGGAGGGCAGTAAAACTGCCTTAACTAAACTATTTAGCACATAGCTGTGTGGGGGTAGGGTTGGGTAAGTTGAGTAAGTGCTATTCTACCCCCCAAGGGTCCCATATTCAATGCAATGGAATTCCAGCGAAGCAATAATCCAAGTCTCGTATAATTACCAACAGGAAGTAGGATAACGGGACCAAAATTTGTCAATTTCTTCTGATTCTGATCTGATTTGAAATTATTTATTTATGCATTTCCCATTGACAAACAGTTACCAGTGGTCACTCCTTTGGAACCCCCTTTTCGAAGGCTCCTGCAAATTACATTTTCATTTAATTATAAGGTATTGATAATCATTTTTACATGCACTAGTCTTTTCAGAGAACTTTGTACTGATACGTTGTTGTTTTTAATAATATTAGTAAAAATATATATTTTTATATTTACTCCAACAAGACAGTTTTCCTGCTTTTTGTAGAGGGATATAACCTACGAAAATGTTAGTTATCTCCCTTGCGAGTGTAAACAGCCCGTTTCGTGCATAATAACAGTTAAATCAAATAATCAAACTAATTAGTAAATATGTTTAATGGACAATGAGTTAGTTATATCCCTCATAGTCAAGAGTAAACAAACATTTTTGTTGCTTATACAGTTAGTTTCATTAAAAACGGACCGTCAAATTGAGCCTAGCCAAAGCTGTCACTGCTGGCTACTCAAAACCGGATCTTGAAGTACAAATTTGTGATATATTACATTAGTTTCTTACATTTGCCAATGTTTACACTTTTCTGGTGATAAATGTAAGCCGACTATTAGCTATAGAAGTGGACAAAAGCAGCTGGCTTTAGCATGTTTAGATTGCAGTCGGTATAGGTCGCTACAGCCGTCTAGAGTCAATCGTTTTATATGAAACTAACTGTAAGCTCTTGTATATCTCAGGTTTTTTGGTGTTGGGATCATACCAACAAAAAGGTTGATTAACTGCTTCTCAGGGCATGATTAAAGCGTAATTCCTAAACCCTGATTTACATCCAAATAGCTGTAGTTGGAACCGGGAGTTTGCTACTTTGGTGTGTTTAGTTATTCATTTAATGTTTTGGAGTATGTTCCATATATACTTTTGGAACATCGTGCTCTTAACAAACAAGATTATTCAATATGTCAATTCTTTGTCATGATAATGACTCTTTTGTCACGTTGATAAATAGTGTTCCACATTCAGTTTTGTTTGACATGACATGAAGTCTGATTTTTGATTGATATATTGTCAGGATAGCCTCTCTTTTGCAAGTCCTGTCAAAAAGTCCTGTCAAAAATTTTAAAGTTTAGGTTGATGAGGTTCATTGTCAAGTTCATATATTCACTGACTAGTTTTTCTGATACAAACACAGGGGGGGGGGGGGCATAATCACTTCTTGTATCCGATCAACCTAACTTAACCAGACTGTTATAAAAAGACTGAAAATTATTTAAGGCATGGTTTGAAAAATGGCTACATTTTTTTTATTTGAAAATGATTATTATAAAAACTCCCTCCTTTAACCTTTCTGCGGTTTATAACAAAACACTTGGTTGTTAAGGGAGGGGGGGGGGGGGTCTGCAGGTCCATACAAGAAAGTAGGTCAAAAAACAAATAACATACGGTTTTCTCACATATATAATCAAAACTTATGTATGTCTATCTAACTGTCTGTATGTATATATATTTACGTTGAGTCTGTCCTATTTTCTGTATTTTCCTTATTGTCAGTCTTGGAAAAAAAAATACTTGAGTGTCTTTATTTTTAATTGTATTACATTAGAGTATTTCAGAAAGACAGTTGCATGGATAAATGTCAATAATTTTACTGATTTGAAATTATCTTATCATCCAACCAATACAATAACAACATTAAACTGTCGGTTTATAACAAAACACTTGGTTGTTAAGGGAGGGGGGGGGGGTCTGCAGGTCCATACAAGAAAGTAGGTCAAAAAACAAATAACATACGGTTTTCTCACATATATAATCAAAACTTATGTATGTCTATCTAACTGTCTGTATGTATATATATTTACGTTGAGTCTGTCCTATTTTCTGTATTTTCCTTATTGTCAGTCTTGGAAAAAAAAAATACTTGAGTGTCTTTATTTTTAATTGTATTACATTAGAGTATTTCAGAAAGACAGTTGCATGGATAAATGTCAATAATTTTACTGATTTGAAATTATCTTATCATCCAACCAATACAATAACAACATTAAACTGTCCTATTTATCATGCCCCGAAACTCCCAATTTTGTTGATCTTCTGAATAGTCCATATACATCCTCCGTGAATTTCCAAATATGGAATTTCGGACAACATTTCTATTATTTTGGGACTAGTTGGACTTATATCAATTGTTGCATGGATGTGATTGGTTTTTTTTTTATATACCTGTAATTGGTGTCTACGGAGGGGCAAACTAAAACCCTACCCATGGGGTGAATGGGGTAAATCTGTAACATGGGGCAAGCCTTTAAGCCTTATATATCATTACGTCTGCCTCTGACAGCTGGTCGAACTTCGTTTCAGACCAGTAGCTTTGGAGACATTGATTGAGATGAACCAAATTTACTGTTTCTATATATATACACCTAGCCTTAATTACTATACGTTTTCTGTGAATGACTGACATTTGACCCCCCCCCCCCCCGTAGATGCTGGCGCCCCCCCCCCCCCCCAGTAAAGCCTGCCCCCCCCCCAGAAGACTGGATCCGCCAGTGACCTGTGACATATTTGAATGTTTTGTTTATGCGTCTCGTTTATGTATATACGTCTCGTTTATGTATATACATTTTGCTTTGTAATGCGATTTTGTCAAGTAAACTGTCACAAATAATTCAATTTCTATGATACAATATGATGCTGACTATGTTGTTAAATGGAGATGTCAATGTGTATTATATCTCTATTTTGAAAGTCAAAACTAAACCCATGATCTTTTGCTTCGGAGGGCAGTAAAACTGCCTTAACTAAACTATTTAGCACATAGCTGTGTGGGGGTAGGGTTGGGTAAGTTGAGTAAGTGCTATTCTACCCCCCAAGGGTCCCATATTCAATGCAATGGAATTCCAGCGAAGCAATAATCCAAGTCTCGTATAATTACCAACAGGAAGTAGGATAACGGGACCAAAATTTGTCAATTTCTTCTGATTCTGATCTGATTTGAAATTATTTATTTATGCATTTCCCATTGACAAATAGTTACCAGTGGTCACTCCTTTGGAACCCCCTTTTCGAAGGCTCCTGCAAATTACATTTTCATTTAATTATAAGGTATTGATAATCATTTTTACATGCACTAGTCTTTTCAGAGAACTTTGTACTGATACGTTGTTGTTTTTAATAATATTAGTAAAAATATATATTTTTATATTTACTCCAACAAGACAGTTTTCCTGCTTTTTGTAGAGGGATATAACCTACGAAAATGTTAGTTATCTCCCTTGCGAGTGTAAACAGCCCGTTTCGTGCATAATAACAGTTAAATCAAATAATCAAACTAATTAGTAAATATGTTTAATGGACAATGAGTTAGTTATATCCCTCATAGTCAAGAGTAAACAAACATTTTTGTTGCTTATACAGTTAGTTTCATTAAAAACGGACCGTCAAATTGAGCCTAGCCAAAGCTGTCACTGCTGGCTACTCAAAACCGGATCTTGAAGTACAAATTTGTGATATATTACATTAGTTTCTTACATTTGCCAATGTTTACACTTTTCTGGTGATAAATGTAAGCCGACTATTAGCTATAGAAGTGGACAAAAGCAGCTGGCTTTAGCATGTTTAGATTGCAGTCGGTATAGGTCGCTACAGTCGTCTAGAGTCAATCGTTTTATATGAAACTAACTGTAAGCTCTTGTATATCTCAGGTTTTTTGGTGTTGGGATCATACCAACAAAAAGGTTGATTAACTGCTTCTCAGGGCATGATTAAAGCGTAATTCCTAAACCCTGATTTACATCCAAATAGCTGTAGTTGGAACCGGGAGTTTGCTACTTTGGTGTGTTTAGTTATTCATTTAATGTTTTGGAGTATGTTCCATATATACTTTTGGAACATCGTGCTCTTAACAAACAAGATTATTCAATATGTCAATTCTTTGTCATGATAATGACTCTTTTGTCACGTTGATAAATAGTGTTCCACATTCAGTTTTGTTTGACATGACATGAAGTCTGATTTTTGATTGATATATTGTCAGGATAGCCTCTCTTTTGCAAGTCCTGTCAAAAAGTCCTGTCAAAAATTTTAAAGTTTAGGTTGATGAGGTTCATTGTCAAGTTCATATATTCACTGACTAGTTTGCATACAAGTATTTGTATATTCTACATGGCCAAATGTGCTGCGTGCGTTTTCCATGGGTTTGGATAAACGCATGGAAGACGCATGGTTTTCACCTCATTTTAATTCGGCAAAAACCATGCGTTTCCATGCGTTTATCCTTCTCATGGAAAATGCACGTGACACATTTGGCTATGTAGAATTGAAAATATCCAATCAATAAATGCAATATTAAAAGATAGGATATTTACATTACGTACTTCCCAGAAGTCATAAGAGTGGATCAGACTGTCTAAGATAAGTGATCATACAATTGATAAAATGAGATAAAAATGATTCTGTGTCAAAAGGGAGGGTCAAACAAATGATAAGATCATAGAGATATAAATGTACCAAGGGGATATATTTTTCAGCACAGGTTCACCTAGTTCTATGGCATTGTAGTATTCTATCATTATGATTCAAAATAAAATGCAAAACATGTTGCAAAAAGCAAATATCAACACAACATTTTATGTGTGATAAAAACACCTCTACAGTAATTAAATCTGAAGTTTTCTATCATTCCATAGACTTTTTGTGTGTAATAAGGTTAATTTATTATGGTCCCAGAAAAACAACAGAAACTATATGATGTCACCATATAGTTACAAATCTAAAGTTTGACTAATAATGTATATATATATTCATATATATATATGTGGCGCGCCACGGGAAAAGGGGGCTTACGGGTGGTGACGTTATAACTGCGAAATTGGCGGGAAAATGCAAGCAAGCCACGCATGCGTAATTATAAAAAAAATTTGGGCCAGTCTTAAGCCTGCCTAGAAAGCACCTGCTGACCTGGATACAATCAGGCTTTTTTTATTTCAATGATCTCAATGATTGACAAAATATTATTTTGTGACATTTTTTGTTGTAAATAGTCTACCATGTAACAAAAAATAGCAACAATACAAAATGTATCAAGAAATAATGGCCCAGACATAAACAATGTCTCAAAATTTTGCCGGGATTGCACTTGACTTGACATATCACATGTGTTTCTTAAATATATTTATTCATAATAATCATAAATTGACCTCAAAGATATCAGTTCAGTCAGAAATTGGAAAATGATGATTTATTTTCATAATTATTCTAATCTTTTAATTCACTCATTATAACAGGCATGCATTATCCTTTTTTTGTTAAATGCCTCAATGCTACTGAAGCTTAGTCAGCTTACATGACCAACTGGCAGGGGTAGATGTAATGATGAGATGATATAGGCTAGGTGTCCACACTATGGTACACATTTTCCTTAAGGGTGGGGTATTTTACCTCAGCATATACAGGACACCACACCTTTCTTGTTATCTTTTTTTTTTTTACAATATTAGATTTTTTTATTTCAAGTATATTACCCAGGGAGTAAAATAATGGCTAAAGTTTAGTCAGACCGTGCACTCAAATGGCAGGCATGACCTGATTTTGTGTGATTTTTTTGCATATTAGCTGTTTTTTTTTTGCTTTAAATATACCAACTAAACAAATACGAGACAAGGTTTTTTTTTTCTGATGAATCACGATATACTACTTTTAATTATAGCTGTCTTCTTAAAATTATTCAACCCCTACATGCAATCACTCATAAAAGAGCAGATTAGCAAATCTGGGGTTGTTCAAACAGTTCAAATAGTGAATAACAAAAACTGAAAACAAGCAGCTTTAATTGGGTTATTGAGTGCTGGTGTTCCAGTTTTAATCACTGCCTTAAATCATTAGATTCATGTCATTGTCAACTGGAGACATGGCTCAAACAAGAGAATACTCACAAAAACATCAGAGAAGAGATTTTGACATTGCACAAGCAAGGAAAATGATACAAAAATAGCTAAGATACTGAATATTTCAAAAGACACAGTTGGATGCATTATTTCGCAAATTCAAAGCTAAAGGTACAGTGGCTAATCAACCTGGGTGGGGCAGAAAGAAGAAGTTATCAACAGCTGCTATCAGATTCCTGCATTCACCTGATAAGTGCCGAAAATATCAAATGAAAGTTCCCCAGTATAACCACTATATGACTAGTAGGGTATGTCTGAACAAAAAAAAAAAAGAATTCTGGGTTCAACAATAGCATCTTATCAAATTGCCTGATTAAAGGGATTTAGCATGCATGTGATTGCATAATGTTACAGCTGTATATAATAGTTGATTTTCTGCATCTTTTTATTGATATCATTAAATATTCATCTGAAAAAACTTGTGTGATTAATGCATGTGTCTTTTATGTCATGAGAAGAATTATAATGGGGGGCATATTTGCTAGCATGCATGGTCCAGGATACCTCTGTAAGGCACTGTACGCTTAATTCTCCAAAGGTTTGTGATATCAGTGTATCATAGAGTACCAGGGGTTATGAAATGTAGCAAACAACACAAGTTCAGCAATTTTTGCATAATTTCCACAATTATAAAAAAGAAAGGGCAATATATGTCAAAATGAAGCTTCGAAATTTAAAGTATTACGATATAGACATTTTAGAAGACAAATAACATGTGTTTAGGTACACTAGTAGGTGAGACCCCGTTGATACAGGCTTTAGAAAACATGAATTTTTCACAATATTCTATAGTATTTATGGCCATAAGGACACCAAAAGGCACCAATAAAATATTTTAGACATATAATAACAAAGCATGTAGGTGCAGTAGTATTCGAGTACTGCTTTGGAAAAGCAAAATAATCTGTAAAAATGTTTTCCCAAATCCTTCAAACAAAGTGGAGACATGTCAATGAGACTATCAAAAGTCACAACTTGGCCATACAGACTAATAAGATACCAAATTATATCAATGTATATACAATAGCGTTGGAGTTCTGCTTCAGAAATTAAGTGTGACAAATCCACCTGCACACACACTACATGTATAACTTGTTAATGGAGTATATATACAGAAAGTCAACAGTGTCAAGTTAGGAACAGCTTGGCAATGTTACTAGATCTACAAATAAAGAAATTAATCAAGTTCTGCAGTCTACAATTGGTCTGCATTACCTCAAACCTCTGCCTGGGATAATAAAGCTAAAATATGGAAACAAATTCAGCATGCTAATTTTCAAATTATTGGATGTTTTCTATTCTTGTGCTTTCCCCCACTCATTCCGACTCATATCCAGCCTAATAATTAATAATTTAATTGCAATGCTATAACTATAAAAGCAGGTGATGTTATTGCATGCAGTGGACTTTCAGGAACATTTTGAGACCATTTTCATTAGAAACTCAAAAGAGAACAATAATTTCAGGGGATCCAAAGAAAATGCAAGCCAATTCAAAAAGTCTAATTTTTTAAGGGAATTTTTTTTTACAAATCTTGCAATTAAAAAATGTCCAGCCATATGAATTTAATATAACATTGTACCCGACTGTAACTTATTATAATAATCTATATGAGACAATAAAAAAGAGGGGTCACCATGCTTGTTTTCTAGAAAAACTGACCTTTTTATGATGTCCCCCAATTTGTCCAAAAATAATACTCAGAGCATCATTAGCTATATACCTAAAGTAGAGCCTTTGAGCTATCATTTGGTATATTTGTCATAATTTTAGCATTAGATCAAAATTAGTGCTGTCCCCTTTTAGTTCTATATGTTCTAACTCTCATATATGGAAGCCTATTAGTGCCTCATACAACTTTTTTTTTTTGGCGTTTTTGGCCACTTTTTTTTTTCGTTTTCACTCAAATGGTTCAAGAAGGAGTTAAATAATATTGCATTTATTCGCAAATATTTGCGTTTATTCGCAAATATTAAAGTTTTTTTGTTACATAATTTTTTTATTCTGCTCAATTGGTTCTAGAAGGAGTTGAATAGTTTTGCGTTTATTCGCAAATGTTTGCGAATAATAGCAAAAAAGATTCAAATGTAATGTAAAAAATATATATATAATTTAGAATAATTTATGTAATGAAAAACACAAACTCAAAAAAATTGCGTATAAAAAAATGCACATGCTGAAAAAAATTATGTTGGATAAAACAAAGTGAAAAAATGTTACGTAGCAAAAATCAAAAAAGATGAACAATCATGTAGCAAAGAACACATAATAACGAATTATTTAGCAAAAGTCACAAATGATAAAAACTGCAAAATAAAATTTTATTTTTGCATAAATGCACCCTGGAAAAAAAAATTATGTAGCCAAAAACACAGATGAAAAAATATCATGTAGCAAAGAATGCATACTGAAAAACAATATGTGGGAAATAACACCAAAAAAAATTATGATGTACCAAAAAATGGCAAAAAAAATTATGTAGAAAAAAACGCATATGAAAAAAATTATGTATCAAAAACCGCAAATGAAAAAAGTTACGCAACAAAACCGTAAATTTAAAAAAATTATGTATCAAACAACACAAATCCAAAGAAATATGTATCAAAAAACGCAAGTTAAAAAAAAATTGATTTCTATGCAGCAAAAAACACAAATCTAAAAAAAATTTTATCAAAAAACACAAATCTAAAAACATTCAGATGCTATGTAGAAAAAAAACTTAAAAAAAAAAAAAGGAGTTGTGTGTGGCACTAGTAGGCTTCTATAGTATGAATATTAACCTCAGCTGGTAGCCCATGTTTGATGCTCAATTGTGTTAAAAATGTTGCACATATAATGATGAAATTCCAGAAAAATTTGAAAAATGTCATGACAAACACAATGCTAGATTTTGGTAATTGTTGGTGAATGAGCAACCGAGATAAAAAACCAAATACAGAGGTTGTTTTTACGTCGGAAACCGGATTTTTAAGACGCCAATTTTAATGTTAAATTTTACAAAAAGTGATTATTGTAGCAGCTCACAATTTTAGTTGAGTATAGAAAAGTTACCTCATTATCACATATCCAAATCACGTAAGTTTTGAACGACAGATAACGAAAATATGCCATAAAACGTAATGCATAGTTTAACAAGTGCCTGTGTCGCTGCTCATTACGTCTCAGTGGTTATGTGCGCGAAAACATCAAATTTTCAAATACCCCAAATGACCACTAAATATTGAGATATCTGGAAATTTTTTACATTTCTATAAACTACACATGTTAGACAATTACTTGCCATCAAAAACTAATTTTTGAAAAATCCACCCATTAGCCCCCTTTTTACATGGTGCGTCACATATATATGTTTGACATTTCTGAGATCTGTGACGTCAGCTACTTGGCATTCACTTGAAAAATCTTGAAGCACAGGCGCCCTCCAGCAGGGGTTATCATCAAGACAGAGAATAAAGAAAGGTGGAGCACTGATAATTCTTGTGCGACAGTCTTGCGGACAGAATTCAGGTCACTATGTCCGCGCTGCTCTAAATCAGGTCCGCGACCATTTGCAGCCATGCAGTCAAGGACTTGAGCTGGATCCATCCAAGTTGGCAAATTCTCAAATTATTGAGGCTCCAGCTATTGACCTTCTACTAGCTTGCAGTCTCCCAGCTGCAGTGGCGATGCTTGCTATTTTTCAACTTATTGAGGCTCCAGCTAGTGACCTCCAACTAGCTGGCAGTCTCCCAACTGCAGTGGCGATGCTTGTTATTTTTCAACTTATTGAGGCTGCAGCTGGTGATCTTCTGCTAGCTCAGTCTCCCAGTTGCACTGGAAATCCTTGTGATACAGCTGTTCTTTTATATACGCCCTCTCATCTGGCTTTATTATCTAGCATTTATTGACATTCAAAAGTAGATACATAAGGAAAAAATGCAGTGTTTTTACAAAAATCTATTTATTTTGCCGCTTTCAGTCATAAACAGACTTCAGTAGAAATAATGACAAAATATACAGACAATCATTATCCTGAATCATCCTGCCTCCAATTTTGCTATTATTAGGCCTCTCTGGCCTAACATGACAATGCCAGCTGGAAAAGTTAGGGGAAAATTTATAGCGGTCAGCTGGCTAAGAAAGTTGCTAGCTGGGTAGATCGAATTGGCTGGCTGGCTAAGACAGTTGCTAGCTGGGTGAATTTAATTGGCTGGCTGGCTTAGAAAATAATCATCAATGGGCTGGCTGCACAAATGCTTATGCAGTAGCTGGTAAGTCAGATATACAACTGATATAAATTAACCATACAATGTAAAATAAGATGGACTGAGCGTCTTATACCCAGATAGCATTCCAAATTGAACCAGCATCTTTCCATATAGGCCACTGTTGTTACAACATCGTATTACCATCGCCAACATCGCGATGACGTTGATACGATTTGGAATGCTCTCTGGGTATGAGGTGAAAAGAAATCTTTATTATATCATTTATCATTATTGCCTTGAGATTTCTTAATTAATATTTTTAATGATTGTCAGAACATAGACGTCCCCTTTTTTGTACACCTTTAGTTCCTGTTTTCTAAGCCTGGTTATCATGAAGTTCTCTGTGGTGTGATAAATTAAAAGACAAGCATCTCTAAATTTTCAAAACAGATTTTTTTTACCTTTTGCATTGCAGGGAAATTCATTGACTTGGAAACTATCTCAGACTTGGAAGCTTAACTCCAGATGATATCATGTGAATCCAGGAATCTAATTGGTTTAGGGACTGCCTTGGCCAGTTGTAGTTCTGGGTTCACATGACATCATCTGGAGCTTAGCTTTCAAGTCTCTGAGCTTGGTTTCCGACTCTACTGTAAAAAGAAGGTTACACTATGGATACTACTCAATTTTTATTTTAACCCCAGAGTTTATTCAGGAGCATTGTGTTTTCATTGTATTAATTCCTTGAGTAATTTTACTGATGCATACTTGAAGCATGCATAAATTAAGTATCCTTCTAACTTTTTTACAAAATGCACAGAATACACAGCTGGGGGCCCAAATTTGTTTCCTTTAGCCTACAGCCCGGGCCTTTGCTAATCCATCTCTGTCCTCAGGGTGTCATATACATCCAGGACTCCCATTGGATGATGTGTGTGTGTGTGATTAGGGCTTTACGTCCTGTATTTCTGCACCAGTTGGGCTAATTAGGACAGGCAGGGACCATGGCAATGAGATGAGGGATGAAACAGCCTCCAACTTAGGCTCGACCGGGATTCGAACCCAGGACCCAGCGGTTGGAAGCCCAGAGCGCTACCTCTGAGCTAGGCCCCCGCCCCTTCCCATTGGATGATGGACTGCCTTTTGCTAATGGAAGTCCTGGATTCACATGACATCCTCTTTAGTACAGTTCCAATCCTATGAGTTCTGCTTTAAATTCAGTATGTGATCCCACAAATCCCCACCATGCATAATGATTACATCGTCCTAGAAATCGGTAAGATAATGTTGATATATATATATATATATAAGTTTTTTTTTCACAGAACAACACAGAGTAGTTTTATAAAAGAAAATTTAATGCTTTATCTAGAATACAACATGAATAAAAGGTGCAAAAATATAACGATCTGTAAGTCACAAAACTTAACAAACCGTAAAGTGATTCTGAATTTAAAAATATGATCAGTTTGTCTTGTTTAACCCCTGTAAAAGTTATCATTTGTCATTCTTCTGAATATCCAGACAATATTTTTGCATAAATGTTAAATGTCATGTTCTGATGAACACTTTTCATGTCTCTCAAATCATTTTAGTTAATCTAAAAAGTTTGTCATGTTTATGCCTATTTTTTAAAATGTGATTATTAACCATTGCATTATCTATCAGTTTCATCCCTGGCCAGACTCCCTGCAATATTATTTAATTAAGCAATAGTTGACTTAATCCAGGACATGAAATAGTAAATATCGGCGTAAACTCCAGACGTCCTTTGTCTTTCTGCACAAGCATCTCCGAAAGACACCGCTCCTGCCAGTTCGTATTTGCCAGATCTCCTACACACCAGAGGACCTCCCGAGTCACCCTGGCACACATCGGCAACACCCGAGTGCGCAATTGCGCAGATCATGTCTTCTGTGATGGTGTATGGCTGACAGTCTCGATCACTTTGAATGTATTTGCTAAGATGAAGAAGTTGTTCACTTGAATCTGTGGGGAAAAAAGGAAAGATAATTAAATTTGAATCTTTTATATATAAATGATTTTGTCACGTAATATTTGTTTAAATAATTAACTGATAATCCAGTTTGATTGCAGTTAGGCAAGTAGCTCACTTGATTGCAATTGATAGCAATCGGCTTTAATATTATAAAACATGTTAAAAATGAATCTAAATGAATATAATCATCAAATAGACAGGTTCAGTGGTAACAATATTGATATTCATTATCATTTCAATAGCAATTGAGGACTGTTCACTCACCACCATCCTCTGCAAGACCCCATCCAGCTGCAATGCACTCGGTTCCCGTGTTGAAAGGACGGTCAGGTAGACACACAGCATTTACAGAATCAGTGAAGGTGAGTTTGTATTTGAGTTTCAGTAATGTAACGTCATATCTGTGGCCCCCCAGACCATACGCTGAAAATGTTATAAAATATAAAATATATGAGAAAATCTCTCAAGGCTTAAAAGACAAGTTCAAAAATGGTTAATATTGAGATTGGGGGAAAAAACTTAATTAAATATTCTTTTTTTTTCACTTGAAGAATTGTATTACTAATGATATATATGACATTAGGGCTTTCCAGCATATTAGAAAAATTCTGTGGGACGTTTGTAATTCTAGACACACATAGTTACTCACCATTAGAGTTCCTGTCTGGATGAACAATGACCTTTTCTGGGATGAGAACAAACTGAGATTCCTCCACTTCCTGGTAGTGGGTGTTGTGTTCCCCGAGGTATATTCGCACATTTTCAGGGTTGTCGTAAGTGCGACTGATAATAAACACGAAAAATTGCTACATTAATTTAACCTTTGACAGCATCAATATAGATCACTTTTACACCCAGACAAAATCATGACTGACAGTTTTTTTATTGCAAGTTAAGTAGTTTTCCACCATTTTAATTTAATTGTTTTTTCAGCTGCTATTAGCAGGTCAAAAGTCATGACCTTTGCTAACTGAGGTTGTCTGGTTCCACTTCATTCCCTAGATGAACTACATGTACCTGACATCCAGTGCTGCCCAACAATTATATTTGCCACAATAGTGGTTTTTCCATAATATTTATATAATATAAAGCTTCTTTATATTTCTGTTAGGTGGCCACTGGCAGAATGCTGCAATCCTATTGGTTGCACAACTTTCCACCCTAGACTCTGATTGGTTGAAGCAAGGAGACCTCTATCACAAGAAATCCGAGGTTCGCTTAGCTCTTGTTTATCCGACATTTGTGAGCGCTAGCAAACAGTCAGAGACACTCGTATTTGCCGAGTTGGCCAATGGCGGCTCACTATAAACATCACAATATGAATAAGAGCCGACAGCGGAGTGCGGTCAGAACGAGTTTCTCGGGCTAGGGGACCTCAAGCAATAGTGTTTCAAGTGCATGTTATTGTATATTTGAGGTATTATGTTTTGAAGAATTAAGATTCTCTTTTTAAGTAAGTTGAGTTTTTTTTTTAATCAATGGCAACATTAATAACAGAAGTAGGCAGACTTATGCAGTGTCACAGTTTGAGTTCTTCTGTGGAAAGAACCTTATTGCTTATGTATCAACTTGGATTTGCAAAGGTGGGATATAGTAGAGAAAAGTTTGGTTGCCATAGGGTAATGAAATACTATTTGAGTAATAACTGTGAATAACTAACAAGTTTTTAAAGCAGGCCCGTAGCCAGGCTGAGGCAGAGGAGGCAACCGCCTCCTCTGATTTTGGGACAAATTAACAAATTTTTTGGCAAAATTGACAATAAATTTGTGTTTGATGGACTTTTTTGTTAATACAGCATTCGTGACTTGCCTTTGTACATAAACTAAAGGAAAACTATTGAGTGTACATCTCTTGCTTGCAATTAGTTTGGAAGTTGTAAGCCTATTGAACTTGTGGAAGTTAAGGCCATGAAAGTAGGATTTCGCCTCGTCTATTTTTTAAGTCCGGCCCTGTTAAGGTTATATTCCAAATATACTCATGAACCAGTGTGATTTGCCAGTACTTTTCTGCAATTTGTTTGTTCTGTACACTTCTTAACAATCCTTACTTTGTAACATTATTCTAAGCAAATTAAATGTACAATTTGTTGTGAGCTGAGAGCTTAACTCACCTGTCATCTTCGAAACAATGGGCCGCTGTGAGAATCCATTGCTGATCAATGACACTGCCACCACACTGAAGCGGAATATATAAAAACGTTTAAAAAAAAAAAAAAAATTGATAAAGCAACACAGGGAAGCTATCCCACGCTCAATATGAAAATAAGGAAATTACTAGTAGGTGAACTTCACGGTAAACAGATAAATAAAAGTATTTTTTAGAAGATATATATAGACATAATTATACATGGGGTAAATACAAAGATACGTAGATTTTCAACAGACCTGAGAGTACCTTCCACTTTCAATTCCCTTAGAAAAAATTCTGATGTGGGCAATCCAAGGAAATTGGCCTGAAAAAATACATTTGTTGATGCATCATTCTTGGCTAGAAGTATTTCAGGCCATTTGTGAAGGTCAATTATAAAGATACACTTTGTTGGCCATGTTGTAAGAAATAGCAGTCGGTAGTCATTTGGTCAACACAGATAGTAGATAGATAGATTTGATAGATAGATTGATTGATTGACTGATTGATAGATAGATTGATAGCTAAAAGTCCGCTGTCCTGTGTTACAAAGGCATACTTGCAAAAATTTGGAAGTTCGACTTAGTGCGGGACCTAGCCTTTTAATAAATGTTTGCCACACGAAATAAACCTGCTCTAGGTTCAAACATACTTCTTTTCTATTGGATCACACTCTGTTGATTTTTTGTAATTTTAATCTGTTTCTGTGCCATTTTTGATTTCGTGTTTCGCTTGTAAACTATGACAGCCATTGCCGCCTAGTTCTGCCAATGCTTACTAGAGGGCTACGGCCACCTCACAACACTAACACAGATTGTACAGATGCAATGGTGCAGATAAATATAAAGATAAGATAAAGATATTTTCTTGGTTGCGAAAAAGCAAAATTTGAGCAAGTCAGAACAGTGTTCAAAATAACAAATACAAATACTGCATTGGCAGAAATTAATTATTTAAATTTGGCCTCCAAATTATTCAATTCATGCACAGCCTCCGGGTTTTAAAGTTCCCTGGAACCTCCTGGTTCGTGCTCGTGGCACTCTGCGTCTCCTTCCACTGGGTAGCCAATGAAAGTGTTCATGCAGCGGGTGCTTCTCATCTTTCATCACTTTAGTAGCCATTGATTTTAGTTTCTTTTCATATGTCGCCACATTATCACACCACAAGGGGTGAATAGTTGCAGATTTTGTTTGGTTTCATCAACTTGAAGCTTTTTTTTAAATTTAATATTTTTGCTTCATTCGGCCTGGAATTGTGTGGAAATGGTAAATTAAACTTATTTTTATTGTCAAATTGAGGAAACTACAGACTTGACAGAGCTATTTCCAATTAATTTGTATCATCCACTAGGGTTTTGACAATGAGAAGTATAGGGATTGGCACTTCTTGGTATTTTCTTTGCCGCCACTACGGCCAGTGGCGCCACTGTCACGTAACCGTTTGGGGTGTTGCAATGGGGAAAGCATGAACGAGCTAGATAAATTTGAAAATGCTAATTGAAATGATGTCTCTGGTGGCTTTTTCAGTAACATCTGAGTGCGATGTGATAGTAAACAGAACAGTCCTCGTGTGTCTAAAGAAGAAGGTGTCTTTATTTGAAAAAATGGTGCCTTAAATGACAACTTCCAAGAATTCCGATGGAAGCTGTTCTGACCCTAGATAGACCACTCAATAACGAGTTATGAGATACCAATTAGGTGATATACCACAGATTAAATCAAGGGTAGAATAAATCATTAACCTTTCTGAGATTGCTGTCCCCCGATAATCCTGTCCTCAAGTTCCTTTTTCTCCTCATCTTTTAATTCAAGAATAGTTTTCAGAAGAGACCTGAGATCTCTTCGCTTTCGAGTTCCGTATATGTTGGTTCCGCAAGAGTTTAGTCGTGAAGCTATGAACAGAGATATATGCCATACATACAGCGTGTGTGCTTCTCAAATAGATTACTTCTTAATCACTTTTAGATCATATTTTCCTTAAAACCACATCACTATTAATTCAAATTCAATGCAGGGGTCTACATGAATTGCAAATTTCTGTTAAAATTTTCAAGGAATCCAGTAAAAATAATTATAAGTTAAAGTTAGGTCATCACAAAAAGGAATACAAAATTAAGTCATTCTTTGACCACTCTAATACCAAAGACAGCTCAGTGACCTAATTATGGACATTCTTTGCTAGTTTACCTAGTCAAAGAAACTATTGGCACCTGGATATCATTAGCTCCACGGGTGTGCTCTAATTCAATGGAATATGGTTCTTTGCTCAGGTGAGATACAGTTGCTTTGAGCCAACTGCTTCCTTGGCTACCATCTCGCTGCAATTATTCTATAATTTCATTGTTAGACCTTTAATACCATAAGCCAGCCTATAGACTTCAAGAGAAATTGATTAATTTACTTTAGATGAGTAAACGAGCAAAACATGTACACAATTAGGTCGCTGGGCTGTGAGGTGATGACTCACTGAATATTCAATTGATTTATCTGGGTTGCCTCATGACAACGCATGTCACAAAAACCAATGTTGCCTCAAGGTGGTTCAAATTGTGATGGTTAAAATATCAACGTATACTCACAACATTGCTGATCGGACACCTTGATATCGTCAATGGCCAGACCGGTCTCCACATCAATAGATCCGCGGGTGTGCTCAAATTCAATGGAATATGGTTCTTTGCTCAGGAGAGATACAGTTGCTTTGAGCCAAACGCTTCCTTGGCTACCATCTCGCTGTAACACCGTTTGCCTACCACCCCCTTATTGGAAGATAAAATTATTGTATAAATGAACTAGTAAATATGGTATGAGCATGTGAAGGAGGAAATAATATTCTAATTTTAATTAATCATTGAGCCAAGTCTTCAAACAGTGGTTCAACATTGCTAGATATAATATATTACATTATAAATGTGTACCCATTTATATTCATTAAAACCTCTACTATTACTAAGGCCACAAAATCATTGTTTTAAATAAAACCTCTTTAATTAGGGCCATTAATTTAGATCCACCTTGAGTGAAATGTCTGATTATTCAACATACCCCAGTGGGTGATGGTGACCTTTCTGCACAACTATAATTTGTATTCTGGTGTGGCAACTTTACTATGCCTCTCCCAGTTAAGCCAAAGAGCAGCAGCTTCAAAGTATTAGTAAAACAAGTGTCATGATTGTATTATCCCTAATGACTACCTGAGGTGTTGGCCACCACTGGTCAACAACTCAGACAACCAGTTGGACTCCAACCGCCCAGCCCAGGCATGGAGGACTGGATTCTCCTTCATCTAGTGTAGCAAGTTTCCAACCTCTACCAGTTGAGCTAAAGAGTTGTCCCAAGCCAGTTGCTAGTGGGCGGGGTATAGTTGTGTACCAGTATAATATATTACAAAAAAATATGAAAATATTGTACTGATTTAAGGTAAAAAAAAATGCCTAACATACCACTGTATTTGAGGATGACCCTGAAAGCTCCATCAGTTTGCAGCATGTTATAGTAGAAAGTCAAACATCGGCCCCCAGATTGGCGTGCGGACAGAACTGGTGACACCAATTTACCGCCTTGATTTCTGGTTGCATTATTGGTGTAAAGGTAGGCATATGCACCTGAAATAACACATGATTACAAAGTCAACTTTTTAAATCAAAATCATTGTTTTAAATAAAAATCATTGTTGTTAGGTGCATACAGGTTTACAGTATCAATGTTGATGCCGTGGGTGTGAAGTTGAACTAGCACAAGATAAACATGATAGTTTACATCATTGATATATGTAAAGGTGGGCACAGGATTAAAGAATTACAGTATCAATGTTGATACATTTCGGTGTAAAGTTAAACATATGCACCTGAGATAGCACAAGATTGCAAAGCTACCGTTACATCATTGATGTAAAAGTGGGCAAAGGCATATATAGGTTTACAGTATTTATTATTTTATGTCACTGGCATAAAGGTAGGCATAGCACAAGTAATGAAATGATTGCGAGTCAGTTGTACATCATTACTT
Organism: Alitta virens; assembly: GCA_932294295.1. NCBI lineage: Eukaryota > Metazoa > Annelida > Polychaeta > Phyllodocida > Nereididae > Alitta > Alitta virens. The sequence goes on from OW028582.1 coordinate 8,626,757, forward strand.
CAATTAGAAACCGAAGTTTAAGTTAAGCTCGGATTGACTGCCAGCTTGGCCTGATCTTGGCCAACCCAAATCCAATTTTTGGTAATATTGAAACAATGGCCCAATGTTGAGCGCTGTGACAAGATATCTGAAAGGTCTTTACTCTTTACGATATTAAACTTTGCAGAAAATTGTTCCTCACTTTCAACAGATGGAGGCCAATAAAGTTGACATGTCATCACTTGCTTAAATGACTTAATTATTTACATATGATCTATATAAAAAATACAATTCCTGACCAGAAGAGCTTCCGGTAGTATGGTCGATCTTGCCCCAGCTTCTCCAAGGGGAATCGGTTCCTTTTTGAACTTTCCAGTCCATGACATCATAGTTCACATTGTTCCAGCCGCAAAGGGAGCTACGGTCGAAGTCGCAACTCAAGTTGACTATATCTGTGGTGAATGAATATATGAAATAGATAAAGTGGATAGGGTCCCTAGTTAGCATGCCGGTCATTGCCGGATGCCCAGATTGAGTTGATGTCCCCCCAACGTCGGCCAACACCTGACTGACATCGAAGCGACACGGCATGTTGATATTGTAGTTAACAGTAGTTGTAATTATACAATCTCTGATTTTTTTAAAATTTATGTTAATTCTTGAATTGATTTTTCTTCTTCCTTTTATATATTATTTAAAAAAAAATTTACGACCATAAGTTCTCACCATTAGATCCACCTGGTATAACTGGCCCATCGGTGGCTCCGCCTCCGCCTGAAAAAAATAAAAATAAAATGAGGATACAAAACAGGAAAAGCATTAATTTCAGAACATATATTTCTTCATAGTTGCATAGTTGAATCTACTAATGATCCGCTAGTTGTAAAATTAAATAAATCAGAGTTTGAAAATGGCCACACGAGAATCCTTATTTATGGTAATTTCCCTTAAAATAATTGATTCCCAGATCTTAAATATTGACGCGACGTCGACAGATGCTGGCCAATGTTGAAATGATGTTGTCCTGGTTTGGAATGCTATCTGGGGAAGCATAGGATAGCCTGTATTAAAGAACATCATCCAGCAGCCTTAGTGGAATGAAATTACACTGAAAGCATGCCAAAACGGGCCAAATGAGGGCTGATCATTTCTCATGTGACCTCTCTCTAGAACCCTGAGTGAAGAAACACTCATGTTGGGTCTGGCGAATTCTGTAATCTGATTGGTTGATATCTAGCATTCGCACATTGTGACATAGTAGTAGTAATAAATTCATTTATTATAATAAATATAACTGATTGTCACATTACAATAAAAACATTACAAATTACTTATCAGTCTTGCCAAACTTGACGCCTAGTGTATGTAGTCAACCTGACCCAATTACAATATCACCTTCCGATTGACGGACCCAACCTGTCTCCTTACTTGGGACGGGAACGAGTCAGTGTGACCTTGTACCCAGAAATACGATAAAACAATACAGCCCTATTGTTCTGTTAGCAAGACACCAGGTAAACAGAGCCAATATGTCATTATCTTGGCAGCACCAGCCTAACAATTGTTGTTCGTTAGACGTCAAACAGCAGGATTTATAAATTTACACTCAAAGGTAAAGGAAACTGGAGAGGTAAGTCAATCCCAGATAGCATTCCAAATTGGGACAACATTTGGCGCGACGTTGGTGATGTTGATTACGATATTTTCCAATGGCGGCCAATATTGAAATGACGTTGGCCCGATTTGGAACGCTATCTGGGTTGTAGCATTTCTTTAACCAAGTACCAGTGAGCAGAAATCTCTGAAGACAGGAACCAAATTCTGATGATGCTCGATCCTTGATTGTGATTAATATCAATGGAAAATAATGAATCATGTAATAGGCCTACACCAAACCCGGTTTATAAACGGACAGGTGGTTTAAAGACCCACGCTGGAACATGCATTGAGATAACGTAGAGGAATATCTAAACTACACAAGAGGGGGTTTTGTATAAAAGATGAGTAAAAGTACATGGTAATTTTTTGTATTACATGAGTACATAAGCATGCCTATTTCCACTACTGGTAGAGTTTTGGGGATTTTTTAAAATTTTGATCCCACAAGCTGATTGTTCAATACCCAAACATGCATCTAATAATATTATACAATTGTACATGCACTTTTATAAACACAGTAGACAAGTGCAAGATAGCATGCCACCTCAGCCGATGTTGGTTCTATGTTGATCCGACATGGCGACAATGCGATATGCTATCTTGGAACCACAGACCATTTATGAAAAGACTTACCGACCGGTTTACTTATTCCTGGTGTGCCACCTACACCATTGAAATGTGCATAATTATTAATGGAAATGTGCAAAATTGCCAAATTGAATGGAAATGTGCGAAGTTGTCAATGGAAAGTCCACAAAAATGGATTCAAACTTGAGCCCAACAATTTCTGACAGTTTTTTGCCAAGTATTATTATTAAACAAATTATAATTTAACAGAGTTTTAAGTATATTAAAGGATTCTCAATGATCAAAAAGCCATCCAACATCAACAAAATGTCACAGAGAGTATATTGTAAAGTGAGGATTCTCAGTCATTAAATAATCATTAAACTAAAATTTGTTTGATAAAAATTAATAGAATTACTAAAAAGAAATATTGTAATAATATTATTACTAAGTGGGATTGTTAGTATGGTGATTTTAACTATTATTTTTGCAATAAGTTCATTATCAATCTATTCATCCAGACATTATTACCACACTATAACCCAACCATTGGTCATTAATTAGACAGGACTGTATTGACATAATTAATAGCAAAAACGTTTCTGTGAAATTGATGATTACTATTGAATATTAGCTAATTAGATCAATATTTGTCACTTACCAGGGCTCGGGGCAGGGATAGGTGTTTGGGATCCACCAGATCGGTTAATTTCGTAGTTGAAAATAAAACCTGAAAAAATATTCCATTAAATTATCTTCAGGATAGTGTACAAGCCAAAGTGACTTATAGTAAATTTCATCTACAGTGCCATTGTAAAACCCGTAAAAGTGTTACACTGACGAAGCCAGCCTGTTAGCTGAAGAAAACATACATCTTGTCAGTGTGGCAGGGTGGTAGTAACACTGTTGGTGGAGACCCAAGACAGGGTTCTGCGCAGTGCACTCTCCTATTTTGCCTGTCTAGCTATCCGATAGCTAGCATAGACGAGCTAGTATAGACGTGAAGTAATTAGGTTCACACGTCATTAAATATATGTTGTATTACTAACCTCTTTCGTTGCTCCACCAATCTGACTTGAACTCAACGTAAATGCCATCTCGATTGGTGGTAAAGGTCCTTGGGTTCATGTTTCCAATTTGTTTCGGACAGATCTTGTTTGTAAGAGCGATGTAGTCATAGTCCCCTCCAGATTTCTCTGTCATGGAGTAAATTTTCATGAAGTCATCACATGGATTGTCATTTTCAATGTTAGCGAAGGTGAAGGTCACTGTGATCTGTAGAAAAAAAAGTAGGTCAAAACGAGGTCGTCAAGTTCAAATCAAGGATTATGTTACTCCACTTTGTATCTAGTTATAGCTTTCTATTCTTTGCTGTATGACAGTATATTTACTTTATATGTAATTTAATATACTCATTGACAGTACAACCACTATCTGGATCAGTTTGTATCTTCTGGCTTTTACTCCATTTCTTTATTTAAATGATTCATCTTACTCAGCACAGCTAATAGCTGTTCCAAGAAGGGGTACATTTTTTACATTGTGTGGACCCCAAGCCTTATCTCCTCATTACGTCTGCCTCTTATAACTGACAGACTTGGGTGTGCATATTTTATACATGAACAAAGCACCTTTTTTAAAATTTTGATAATAATCATTAGAAAATAAGGATTATACATGGCCAAATGTGCCAAGTGCATTTTCAATGCGAAGGATAAACTCATGGAAAACGCATAGTTTTCGCCTAAATATTATCAGGCGAAAACCATGTGCACGTAGCTCATTTGGCCATGTATAATTGTTTAGATGTTTATTGCACATAATGTTTCATAAATATGATAAAATATAGATATATTTTCACACAATGTGCATTATATTATTATGTTAGATTGTAATTATATTGAGAAAGAAAACAAGACAATTGAATTGAATACTCACTTGACTGTTAGGTCCTCCAATTATCGCCCAAGCACAGTCACTGAATGATGAATAATCATGGTTTCCTTCAGGGAAGTCCACTGTGCCCCTAGAGTCTCTCCTTGCGGCTGCATATTTGCCACATGCTTCTGGGTCCGAGTGCTTTTTGGTCACTGGTGAAAAATATGAGATTCATAGATGGCATTTTCATTATAGTTTCTGGGCATGAAGAACCAAAAGTTTAATGTTGTGGTTTTTTTAAGATTTTAAATTATTAGGACTATTCATAAACCTATGCTCCCAAGTTTTTACCTGTGCATTTATCATTTATAAATTTAAGTAATCCAAGATAAATTTTGATTTATATTCCTCGAAATGAATGCATCAGGCAAATGCCGATGCCTATATATAAAAACATGGCAATTTCCAAATTCAATGGCTAATTTAGATCAAATATTTGCAAGATTTTTAGCAAAGAACTGACCTGTTATTTGCAAAATACTTTTTCTTATACAAAGGAAATTACAAAATCTATGGGGTATGCTTATTTTTCACTAGTAATCGAAAACATTTCTGTGTGCAAAAAGACAAAATAAATAAAAAAAACACCAAGTTCTCAAATATTCACATTTTCAGCTCTAATTAATGTATGTTACACAGCATATTTGCAGATATGTTTCTCCTTCTAAAGCAAACAACAAATTTGACTACAAAACAAAATAAACTGGTAAGAACTAAGGATTAAAATACATTCTTTATATTAAGACTAGGGTGGCCCCTTGGCAGCGACATCAAAGATGTCTTAAAGGGGTCACCCTACTTAAAGCAAATTATAATAACATGATTGTAATTTTTTTTTTCTTTGATACCAGCTTTAAGTAAAATAAATATATCTGAATCTGAATCTGAACTAGTTTATACATTGGTCCCCCTTTTTTTTTAGAAGAATAGTTTTTATTACCGGACTCCTGTGCAATGAATAATATATTTTGGTGTCAGCAACAACATTTGCCATGACAATTTGTGTAAGACTTCTATCCTCTTTAAGCACACATTTTATCACCTGATATCACCCCAACTTATTAATAAAGAGAAATTAGTTATAACTCCTGGACTTCGGGGTATGCTATTGATTACTATCTGGTATTTGTCCAATGTTCATTTTGTATACCAACTTGTTGCCGTAATTTTTGCAGCAAGATACTGTGCAAAAATTCAGCAGAAAGATGCCGTAAAAACTACAAGAAATTGTATGCAGTGCATGTTTAACCTAACCATTTTTTATTTGTGAAAGTGTTGTAATTGTATACTTAGACATAATATATGTTCGAAATAAAGCTATTATTACCTATTATTACCTATTGTAGGCAGCAGAAGTAACAATTGGGGTAATAGCAAACAGTTAGTTTGTTCAGAGAGATGCCAAATAACTGTGGCCAATATGTCTCACAGGAGAGATTTCTGTAATGCTGCTACCACTAGGGTAGGATACTTTCACTGTGTAAACTGGTGGGTGTAATAGGGCTTTTCGTCCTGTATTTCTCCCCTGATGGGCTAAATAGGTCAGGCAGAGTCCATGGCAATGAGATGATGGATGAAAGAGCCATCCAACTTAGGCTCGACCGGGAATCGCTAACCCTCACTTTGTATGCTAGAATAACTTACATCCAGATACTGGTGGGATTGGTTTCAGTTTCTCATCAACTTCAGTAAGGTCCCTGAGAAGTTCTAGTAATTCTGAAATAAATTAAATAACAACAAAGTTGGCATTTGAATCAAGACGTTCGTGTACTTCACAATGTTTTACATTTGGAATGTTTCGGTTGGAAGGTTAAGCCTGTGCCTGTTTTTGATATCATACTCTGGGCTGGATCGGCAGGGGATGGGGGGGGGTAAAAATAATAATAAAAAACCAAGCAAGTTGACAGATATGACTAATAAGAAAGTATTGCATATCCTTCGGCAATCATGAAAAAAAAAACGTATTTTCTCTCCAGATAGCATATTTCAAATCATATTCCAAATCAGCCAACAACGATCCGATTTGAGTAAAAGGAATCTGACACCCCCCCCCCCCCCCCCTTGACCTAAAATGCATGGGTCCATGCCAAGTTATGTTTTTGTGTTCTCGGTCTGAAGGCCAGGCCTGTTTTTGATGTCATGTTCCACATGAACTCAATGTACCTTTTCATGTCAAAAATGTGCCAGCTCAGCAATGGCTCAATTTGCTTTACATCACGTGATTAGTATTTCATGTTTCAGAAGAATTTATGAAAAGATGAGTCATTGAATATGTCAATATGTCAATAGACAACTTACTACCAAAATATTTATTATATTTCTTTATATTTTCTCAAGCCTTTTTTTAAAAAGAACTAGGCGTCACGATCTAAATACTGAACTTGGAAAGAAGTATTCCATCATGTCAGGTATTTTATTGTACAATTTATATGATGTCCAAGCCATTCACGGACTGATTTACTTTTACTTCACCAGCAATATGCATTGCACTAATATTCATTTAGATGATTATTAAACTGTAAATGTAAAATACTACAAGCACCTAATAATAATAGAAATATAAACATGATAAAGTATATATATTATCATTATCTATAAGCACTTATATTCATTGGTCAATGAATGGTTACTTAAGTGTAATTGAATAATCCTTGAAATTCATTGACAAACTATTGAAGATACTTCTAAAGCATTCTACTTATACTCTAATAGATAATGAAAATGACTTTTTTTTAAATGTAGCATTTCTAATTTAAAAATGGATACATTTAATAGTAAACAAGTATACACACCTGCCTCGGCCGCAAAGCATTGTGGGATTACTACACAGAGCACCAAGGTCAATGTTGTTAGGATGATGACCTTCATTTTGCAGAAGACCCTGAAAAATAAAATATAAATTTTACACTGAATTCTTGTCTAAGTAATGAATTTGGTGACTAACTTTTTGATGGTGTCTTAAGTCAAGGAAGGCTGACCCAAAACTTAATTAGACAACTGCTAGTCATTTTCATTTATGTGTTACTGTTAGATTAATACAAATATTTACTAGATTATTATGATAGACATTTATTGGGGAATTACTGTATATAGATAATAATTACCATCTTTTCTTTACCTTTAGCCTATATTAAATTTGTTTGATTTTTTAAACAATAAACCTAATTATTGGATTGTTATTTTGTTATGTAGAACCATTGTCAAATGAGCTACACCCCAGCTGGATGTCAGTTGCATGAGATGTTAAATTGGAGGCGCCTTGTACTCGGTGTCTATGCTGAGGCAAGTAGTATTGTCAGTGAAGTAAATATACTGGAATACAGCAAAATAGAAAAGTGCTCTTCAGCATTTTCCAAGATTAAGATTCTTATTTTTGTTTTTATACAGATGAACAAAATTAATACTAAATGTCATAAATATTAGGTTTAGTATACAATCTATCTTTTCAAAATATCAATCATTATTTCTTAATTAAACCAGTAATTCATGCTATGAAATTCTTGCATGTACCTCATACCATAGCATAGGTACTATACTATATAGTCAACATAAACAGAACTGTATACATTTACATACAAATGGCTTTATCTTTGTGTTGCTATGTACACTTAAAAGGCTATACCATATGTTTGGCATGGCTTTCATATTTATAAAGCAAGAAAATATCTGTAGTCATTGTACCATAAAAAAAAATTTAGACTGTTTACCTCCAAGGCGTGGGGGTATACGCTCAAATTTTCTCACATTATATGACACATAATAGTGAAAAAAAGAGCTTCAGGATCAAAGAGTTCTTAATTTATTACATGAGATTATGGCAATTAATGTTCATATTTAATGTTAAATGTGTCAGTGCTATTGGGTCTAAAGCTTAGTCAGCATATATGACCACGCAAGGCAGACGTAATGATGAGATGATAAGGCTGCTTGGGAGTCCACACCATGCTACAGTGTGAACTCTAGACATATTCTAATTAGAGCTACATTGGCCTGTGATACCAACTGCATGGTGCAACCCTCTAAAGTAAGTTTTTGTGTGCAGAAGTCAAACTTTTTTAAGTCAACTTTCCATCAACCATGAAATGAATATGATACTGCATTGTGAGAGGGTAGTAGTGGGTAACAGACACCCTTCCTTGCAGCAAAATGCCCGTGTAACAGGTAAATAAACTTAGTACCACCCACTCTATTCTTAACACTTACAGAGAAATCTAGCATTTAATACCACTTCGCTTAAAACCCTGCAGATTGGATAGTTACTAATCAATCAATCAACTTATATTCAACCTCATATATGAGAGTACATATGCATGTGCACATGTGTACAGTTTTAGATAAACACGAGTACATATAATTAAATAATTACATATAATGAAATAAAGTATTGTTATTATGTATACTTGAAATTGAACAGACATATTATTACATTTACCTGGTGGATTACTATTATGTGTCTCCACAAATCTTATACCATTCTGGGCTGATGTTTTACGCAAGGTGAACTATTGCTTTATATATTTAAACTCAAATCTACAATTAAAGCTTTCTACAAAAAATTCTACCAAGTTAGCACAAAGTTACCAAGAACTTAAAGCTCATTGAGGTCTAAATTTGTATTCATGAGTATGAGCATGTCTAACTTGGTAGACCTTGGTAGACCTTGGTAAACCTTGGTAGACCTTGGTAAACCTTGGTAGACCTTGGTAGACCTTGGTAGACCTTTTTGGCTATGGAGGGGGTAGTCATTCTGGGACCAGTCATATTTAATCTAAAAAACATTTTTTAATAAATTTCTGTTCTGCATTTCCAGTTTGTAAAAATCATAGAAATTAAATGGTCTTAATTAGCCAATATCATAGATCTGACTTCCAGGGTTGGTTTACCATGATGGCATGGTTTTTGGACCCTCATTAAAATCGATGCTGCAGCAGTCTTAATATTAAAATTAATATAGTTATAGGTATCCTTGTGATTCGATCATTATTTATGGACGTTGGGCTGCCCTCTTTAAAAAGGGGTGGGGGCCTAGCTCAGTGGTAGCGCGCTGGGCTTCCAACCACTGGGTCCTGGGTTCAATTCCCAGTTGAGCCTATGTTGGCTGGTGGTTTCATCCTTCGTCTCATTGCCATGGTCCCTACCTGTCCTAATTAGCCCATCAGGTGCAGAAATACCGGACGTAAAGCCCTACTCCACCAACACCGCCACGCCCTCTTTAAAAATCATGCCCAAAAAAACTAACCGTTGGTTTTTTGGCTTGGCCTCTATGCTATACCAGTCTTGATTTCATATAAAACCAATATATGATATTGGAAGTACTAATTTTGGTATTCTGAAAAATTAAGTAGGCCTATCTGGTGTTTCACGATATTTAAAAACTGTAATAATCATTCAAATCTGTCAAATTTAGTTTCATGCTGCCTTTTTGTCTGTTAAAACATGAAACAAAGATAAACAATGATTGCATCACTGGATAATCCTATCTGAATAATCCAGGATAATCCTGATTTTCAAAGTGTAAAAACTGGAAAACCAAAGTGTCCAATGGATGTTTGTAAAATCAAACTTCACTGTGTATAATCCAATTTTTTTTTTTTTTTTTTTTAAATCCATTGGTTTTTTGAACCACTAAATTTGTCCACAGATTTTCTTGAGTTTTACACTTCTGGTTTTAGGGGGATTATTGTGACACCAGCACAACCACCCAAAAGTGTAAGTTATGAATAATGAATGGAATGGGAAACCTTGTTGTGTATTTATTTGTGAGGTAGTCTTGATAATGAGTTGGTTTTTATGTTAGGCTCGTTTGATGACAATGTTGTGTGTTGCATATACTTGCATATTTTAGGGATGACTTATGCGATGGTGCATACAGTCGTTAGTTATTTGCAATTCTGGCCCTTTTTTCTTTTGTTTATTTGAAATCCTACTTCCACTACATTATCACCTCATATAACTGTTTTAGCTGGACTTACAGAAAACTAATTTTGAAGCTAACTCCAAAATAAGAGCATCTTTAAAGCACAATCCAATGTGTCTATCATTATGATAACTTCACTATTTTTAATTTAAGACCGCCTCACATTTAAGGCACTTTATACCTTGACATACTCTAGCTTTAATATATAGGTTCTGGTATAGGTAAGCAGGCTTATAGTGAATGAAAACATTTGTCTAACGTTAGACAGTGGAGGGTATGGTCACTCCTACAGATGTATATGTTATACAGATATGCAGTGACCTAACTATATATATATAAACAACTACATACGTATGATTCATGGTTACAATTTTCTTGCTATCTGCATGAATACTTTATATAATTTCACATACAGTGCATCACACAATTATGACCACCCTCTATATAGACAAACTCTATTTCGTGAACACTTAGATATGTCCTAAAAACTGACAAATTTAAAGTATAAAAATTGTTCCAGAATTGAGACCACATTTATATTAAGATCAATATTAAATTGGAACTATATTTTGGTAAATTTCGCTACAAGGTGAAAAATTAAAAATAAACAATGGAAAATGTATAATTGATGACTAAAATAAATTTTAAAATAGCAGTAACAAATTAAAGTAGGTATAAGTTTTTAATTAAAAGATTAATTTATAAAAGGCTTTTGGAATAAAAAATTAATAAAAGTGTTCATAAATATGAGGTAAGCCTGTATTTATTTGCATGCAAGCTTTGTATATAACCCGGACACTGTCATTGAATGCTTTTCCTCAGCAATTGAACACGTGCGTCAGAACTGCATGATCTTTGCTTTAAAGTAGAAACGTGGGTTTACAAAATGGGGGGAGGGTGTGTTTACTCTGGTGTGAAATATCTGTGAAATGCTCTATTTTTCGTGAGTCAGCAAAAAAATGTAAGTGTGAATAATAGAGATGTTTGTTGCTTATTGACTACTTTTATTATACATATGATATGTAAAAATATTTATCTTTAATAGCTATTAAATTTTAATGAAACCATTGTCAGAATGCAACAAAATCTTAACAAATATATTAACACAATACATATGTTTTTAGTTGTTTACTAGTTTTCATAACTATATCCAGTTTTATTAAAATATTATTATTATTTATAGTTAATTATCAATTGTATGGTTGCCTTAACACCGTTAACAGCGAGCTTAAGTGCACCACTTAAGTATGTATATTTAAGAAAAACATGTTAAACTAATTTAAGTGTCAAAAATACACGCCCTATACCTGTATGTGAAAATTTAGATATGGAATATTTTAGTGTAGACCTATGTTAACTTGGACTAGATAATAAATATTTTGAAGGTGTTTTCATTGCATATATGGGGTATTTACTAACTTTACGACAGATATATTGACAATTTAGCACCAAGTTGTGTGTTTACAGGTGTGGTATTCTGATGTACACATATCTTTGCTAGATTTAGAATTCTAAGATAGGATAAAATATATACGGCAAAAATTGCATTTGAACCAATCATGGATGCTAAACCTGATCATCTCATCATTACATTTGCCCATGTTTAGCTTATACGACAAGCTGTTGTAGGCAAACGTAATGATGAGATGATAAGAGATTGGAAGCTACACCATGGTACACATTAACCACTCCAGCACAGTACCTTCCCTGGGTGACATTTACCCAACGAGTGGGTATTTTACTTGCCTCAACATAGACACCTAGTACAAGGCACCACCACAGCTCATAGTGACAAAGTTTGCTAGGGCCTTAAACTTAAGGCTACCTAACCCTTAATTCCAATATTCCAGATAGATAGATAGATAGATAGATAGATAGATAGATAGATAGATAGATAGATAGGTAGAGAGATAGATAGATAGTTAGATAGATAGATTCTTCATAATGTCACCTTTGGAAGTTGCAATGCTAAAGACTTCATTCCATGGTTACAACACATGACTGCACACAAAATTAATTCATAAAATGTAGCTGTTACATAAAGCAATGCAGATTATTAATATCTATGAATACATTTGTAAGCAGATCAACATGATTAGAGAATTGTTTAATGTTTGATTCTTTTCGAACATATTAAGCAATTTTAATCTATTTTGCAGAAGTGATTAGTTCATTAGTCCGGTATTATTTTGTAGTAAGTGTACAGTTTTAGCAAAAAAATTAAATAAATCTGCAGTAGGGTCATTCCACAGAAACTGCGCACTTCTGGCATTGCAAGTGCAAACAAAACAAATTGAATTTTCAATCTTTCAAGAATCCATCCAACAATTTACGAATTTTCATACATTTAAGTGTTGTAACGTGACAACGAAACATTTTTCAACATTTATATTTACATTGGTTGGTCATGTGACCCATTATGTCAGATATAACGGTAACAGGAAGGACAGTAACAGGGTTGATATTTAAGGAAACTTCATGCAATAAAACCAAAGTTTCAATATTTTGCAATACTGGAGTGCATTCAGAATAGCTTTGATAAACTAATTTATTTAAATATTGAAAAATATCATTCGAAATTATTAAGATAAACGGACATCCTGAAGTCCCCCATACCAGTGCTTTCAACTCTTGAAAAGTGCAAAACCTAACAATTTTTTGTTTTTCCTCCAGTGGCATTTTAATACCATGGTAACAGGACAAACTTTAACAAATGAATAATATTACTTTAACTGCAAATATTTCTGTGGAATGACCCAGTATGATTGTTAGTGAATTGTTAATTACAATTTTGAGTTATGTTTATAATGGCCTTAGTGTTCCTTGTAAGCTAATTAAATGTTTTATTTATTTACTTTTGTTACGTAGTTTATTTATTTTGGAGATTAATATGTTCTATGGCCCATTTCAACCTAATATAATTTGTGCTGTTCTGCTGTAATTATAGTATTTATTTATTTATTCGTAAATTTTATTAATTTAGTTTGGGAAGGTTATCTCTGTTAAAAATCTAGTGTTGCATTGGAATCTTACGAAACTGAATTATTAAATTTAAGTTCTATTTTAAGGCATATTAAGGCACCATATATCTTTAAAGGACAATTTTTACTTCTTACTTGCTTCTTTAAATTTGCCTTAAAAATTACCTTAAAAAAAAAAGGAGAACTTTGGCCTCTAGGTGACTCAGGTTTGTATTTTAGTAATCATTTTATAGTCAATTATACTCAATGAATGCACAAAATAAATAAAAATAACACAGTTTAAATACTGTATCAGAATGTCTTCACTGAATATGTAAATGAATTAATATTTACCAAATGTGGATGATTAATATTATGGAACTGCAAATTTGTTTGATGGACACTTATTTCCTTTCATTGACAATGTCACATAAGGAAAACAAAGTTTTTACATAGCAATATCACTGCATATACACCTGAACTGCTCAATATATATATATATTTATCAGAGACCTAATTATTTCTTGGAGATCTTTGTATATATTCAGTGATATTTTGACTGCAGGCATATAGACAACCTGTGTATGTATTTCTCACATGAGAATGATATATGCATATATATGTCAGAATTACATACTGGTTACACTCAAACTTGTATGGTGTTATAGTGAAATTGGATATATACATTTCAATACAGTCATACTTTGATCAATTGATATATATATCTGACTTACCTGTAAATGGATCCCTGGACCAGAATTACCTTGCAAGTGCCTGCTTAGACTGGTGGGGTTCTGATATATATTAGGCGGTCACACTAGAGTGCTTTTCTGATACATACACGGGGGGGGGGGGGGGGGGCATAATCACTTCTTGTATCCGATCAACCTAACTTAACCAGACTGTTATAAAAAGACTGAAAATTATTTAAGGCATGGTTTGAAAAATGGCTACATTTTTTTTATTTGAAAATGATTATTATAAAAACTCCCTCCTTTAACCTTTCTGCGGTTTATAACAAAACACTTGGTTGTTAAGGGAGGGGGGGGGGGGTCTGCAGGTCCATACAAGAAAGTAGGTCAAAAAACAAATAACATACGGTTTTCTCACATATATAATCAAAACTTATGTATGTCTATCTAACTGTCTGTATGTATATATATTTACGTTGAGTCTGTCCTATTTTCTGTATTTTCCTTATTGTCAGTCTTGGAAAAAAAAAATACTTGAGTGTCTTTATTTTTAATTGTATTACATTAGAGTATTTCAGAAAGACAGTTGCATGGATAAATGTCAATAATTTTACTTCATGATTTGAAATTATCTTATTATCCAACCAATACAATAACAACATTAAACTGTCCTATTTATCATGCCCCGAAACTCCCAATTTTGTTGATCTTCTGAATAGTCCATATACATCCTCCGTGAATTTCCAAATATGGAATTTCGGACAACATTTCTATTATTTTGGGACTAGTTGGACTTATATCAATTGTTGCATGGATGTGATTGGTTTTTTTTTTATATACCTGTAATTGGTGTCTACGGAGGGGCAAACTAAAACCCTACCCATGGGGTGAATGGGGTAAATCTGTAACATGGGGCAAGCCTTTAAGCCTTATATATCATTACGTCTGCCTCTGACAGCTGGTCGAACTTCGTTTCAGACCAGTAGCTTTGGAGACATTGATTGAGATGAACCAAATTTACTGTTTCTATATATATACACCTAGCCTTAATTACTATACGTTTTCTGTGAATGACTGACATTTGACCCCCCCCCCCCCCCCGTAGATGCTGGCGCCCCCCCCCCCAGTAAAGCCTGCCCCCCCCCCCCCCCCCCAGAAGACTGGATCCGCCAGTGACCTGTGACATATTTGAATGTTTTGTTTATGCGTCTCGTTTATGTATATACATTTTGCTTTGTAATGCGATTTTGTCAAGTAAACTGTCACAAATAATTCAATTTCTATGATACAATATGATGCTGACTATGTTGTTAAATGGAGATGTCAATGTGTATTATATCTCTATTTTGAAAGTCAAAACTAAACCCATGATCTTTTGCTTCGGAGGGCAGTAAAACTGCCTTAACTAAACTATTTAGCACATAGCTGTGTGGGGGTAGGGTTGGGTAAGTTGAGTAAGTGCTATTCTACCCCCCAAGGGTCCCATATTCAATGCAATGGAATTCCAGCGAAGCAATAATCCAAGTCTCGTATAATTACCAACAGGAAGTAGGATAACGGGACCAAAATTTGTCAATTTCTTCTGATTCTGATCTGATTTGAAATTATTTATTTATGCATTTCCCATTGACAAACAGTTACCAGTGGTCACTCCTTTGGAACCCCCTTTTCGAAGGCTCCTGCAAATTACATTTTCATTTAATTATAAGGTATTGATAATCATTTTTACATGCACTAGTCTTTTCAGAGAACTTTGTACTGATACGTTGTTGTTTTTAATAATATTAGTAAAAATATATATTTAAAAAAGGAACTTTTTAACTCCCCATTGAATTCCATGTTAACATGTTCTATCTAATATGACTTGTAATAGAAAAAGAAAAATCTGACACTCACAATTTTTTCAAATATGAAAACTCATGGCATGAAGAATATTTATTCTTATTGTGATTTAGTTTATCTTTTAATGGCGATCAAAATAAATTGTCAAATTCTTGATTTTAAATTGCTTAAACTGCTTTTTAAAAGTGGTTCTTAAGGCAGAATTCTACTGTCCTTAAACCGTGCTAGACATTGAATAAATCGTATATGTTTATTCAGCAATTATATTATAAAAATTATTGCATGTTTTCGATATTTGGCCCACATGGTCATGTTTTCAGAAGTAGGTGTTTTCGATATTTGGCCCACATGGTCATATTTTCAAAAGTAGGCCTTGGCCACCCTGCACATTTCGACTAATAATTGCCTACGATGGCAAGATATGGTCAAGAACCAAAGGCAGCCATACATACTGAGTCATATGATAATAGTTTTTACGTAAATTAGATTCAACTTTCAATGTGTAATGCGGTTCTGTGAATTGCAAGAACAAAAAAGGTCGCAATAGCAGTATTTTTAACATAGCGCCCCCTACAGAGTAATTGATTTATATATAGGAGCTTGTGACAATATTGTATTTATGTATGCACTTAAATTTCATTGCTTGGTCAGTTTGATTACTTTCAAATTATTTCCATATTCTTGTGGGAAACTTCCTTATTGTACTTACAGCTTATTTATTTCCTCAATCAAGAAGCTGCGTAATATAAACATGATAAAGTAGTCAGTCAGTCAGTCAGTCAGCCAGCACGTCAGACAGTTAGTCAGTCAGACAGTCAGGCAGCAAGTCAGTCAGCACGTCAGACAGTCAGTCAATCAGTCAGCCAGTCAGTCAGACAGTCAGAGCTTCAAATGCAATAGCACTGAGACAATACATTCCACTATATCTGTGCAATAATGAATGTTTGCATTTCATATTGGTAACCATGAGTCTTTATATATATTAAATTTTTGTACATTCTACTAGATGCAAAGAAACATAACGGCAGACTCAGTTAATGGGATTAATTTTATTATCATCTTTGGCATAGTAATCAAATCACAAAAGTGTGAATATAATGCTTGAACAAAATGCTTCAATGATATCATTACATTGGAATTTTATTCCACGTTCAAATTTAGCTAACACTTAACAACAGAAGAAAAAACACACCATATTTACAAAGACAATAATGGCAAAGTTTGAAGAATTTTAGAATTTCTAATACCTAGCTCTAACATTCATCCACTTATTCTTATACTAACTCAGTCCAATCTCTCAAACAATACACACTGGCTAATGCTAAGACTCATGCTTGAACAGGTGCTCAATCGAATTTTCATTCAAAATACATGTGGCGCCATCTGGTGTAATGTGCAAATGATATTTTTAAATGCACCAGGTGGCTTAACAAACAAATGCAATTGTGCTTAAAATTGAAAACTGAAAGGAATGTTTTAATTTTGGAACTAGATAACAAATATGATGATATGTTATGCAATGATATACAAATGTTTTAAGAGTACATATTTTTCAGATACACTACCATTGAAGCAAAAATATCTCTGGACTGCCGGTATGTACACCAAAATACAAAAGTAATGGAATCATGTACACATTTCAAATTATCGACAGACAGAACTATCACATTTTAACAGTTCCTCTAATTTTCTATATACAGCTTTAGCAGACTCGAGTTCTTCAATATAAAGTCCTTGTCATTGAATAAACACTTTTGTGTCACATTTATTTCGTAAAATCACAGCAAACTATTCACAGCATAAAAATGTGTAATTAAACGAGTGCCATCAACAACAATTTGATGGCAATATTCAAGTTCATTAACAATCGTGTCAATTTTACACTCAATAATTTACATCCCTGATCACATGAATCTATCAGTCAGGTTATGATGTATCAAAATATGTTTTGGTACTGTTGCTTTCTGACTAGACAATATGATTATATTAATGGACTTCACATTATATATTATATGTGCTGTTTTGGCTCTTATTCTGTTTAATATTAAATGGGCTTTCACATTTAAAAATTTTAAAAACACATCATTTATCCAAATAATTAATATACGCTTCATACATTCTTTGAGACCATTTTGAAAATTTTGAAGTTCTTTAAAGGTTGCTCATTTTAAAATCATTACACTGACAAAACTTAAGTCTTAAGGATTTAAGACTGATCCTTAATTAAGGAGGGACAATAAAATCCACTTCAGGACAGAACTGATTTAAATATTTATTGTTAAGGCTGAATTTTCGTGTCAAATGGACTTATTCATGCTTGAGATCATATTTATACTTTAAAGTTTATCTCAGAAATTTAGTTTTTCTGATAAATAATTGTTTTTTTTTTTCATCAGCCAAGCCACACATATGTTATTAACGTTTTAAAGTATTTACCTACAATTTGGGTCAAAATACTAACAATTGCATGCAAATATTTGGCAATTATTTGGCAATTAGTTTTCCTGTGTAACTAACAACACGTCCATTAAAATGGGAATATTTTGTGTGTGTAAAATCATTATGATTTTATTTACAAATAAAATTTTTTCAAGTTATTAAAATCATATGTAATCAATTACAATTTGCTTGTTAAAGCACATAGAATGCAATGGTTTAACACTATTATCAACTAATAGTGTCGATATTATACAACAAACATAGTTCTTACTTTTTATCACAAATTTTAAAATGACAGACATGTTTACATGCAACTCATGTTAAATTATTTACAACAAATATATTCTATTATTTATTCTAAAACTATAACACTGCTCAAGTTTGGATATGTATACCAAGGTGGAAATGAACACTTTTCATATGTGCAAATGTGACCTAATTGTAACATACACGATTAGCAGGCAAGAAAACCAATGTGACCTTGACCTTTGACCCATTGAATCTGTTCAATTATCTGCCAGGTGATCGATTGGAGGTTTGGTAAAATAAGCAAAATTTCTCCAAAACGCCCTCGAGAATCATATTGTCTGCAATGAAAATATTTAATTGAAAATAGCATGCATTGCTCTCCAAAGTCTTCAGCCTCCTGGTTTCAGGGGTTGGTAAAGCTGTGGGTGAAGATCTCAAACCCCAGTGGCAAACGCCGGACTAGAATACACGCTTTAGTTATACCTGTCTAGCTTTTCCTAACCTAGTATGGATGTGAATGATCTGCAAGGTTAACAGTGTTTGCACCTTTCACTGAACTGCTGAAAGTTTCGCAATACCTTTCTGAATTTTTCATTATTGGTTTTAAAATATTTTGAGAGAAATAACTGCTCAGTTTCTTTTTACATTTTTTTGGTCCCTCTTCTAAAACTGGCCTCCAGGAAGCAAGGAAGACTGTAATGATTACAAACTTATGTCAAAATGAAAGGGCACAAACTCAACCCCACCAAGTTTACATTGTGGCCAGAGTCAAGAGCCCCTCTAGTTATTAAACTGGTGAGGTCAGTCGTGTCCAGACAGGCATAACAGTAGAATGTGTATTGTGCAGATCCTGTGTTGGTCACTAGGGTTTGAGATCTTCGCCTATGCTGTTATACACCACTTTCACGCGGCAGCCATGTTGGCAGTTTTGCCTCATTGACCACTCTTCGCACTCGGACATAGTGTTGTGACGTCATCAGTAGACAGTGGCCATGGTGAGGTCATAGAGTGCAAAAACAATGGAGAAGCAATGATGTCATATTACATAGTCAAAATGAGGTCAATGAGTCAAAAAGTGCAAGATGGCTCCAATGTGAAATAGGTGTATCATACTTGCCCAAAACTTCAAGGACAAAGAGAAAGTAAACTACACTTAAGAAGCATTAGTGACAAAAGCCAAGCCTACCTATCATTGATGTAATCTTCGAGATTGATCTGAACCTGGTATTGCATGGCCTTGATATGTTGTGGGTTGCTCAATCCGCGAGCATCTTAAACAAAGGTGAGACAAAGTAATGGCAAGCTGTAAGGCAAAGGGACAGCTACCACTGATATCCTCTAGATGGCAGCATGTGCTAATGACATAACTTTACCACCAGGGATTGGCAAGTTCAAATCTTAACCATTTATAATGTACATGTAGGTATTATCTCTCAAAAGTAATTTTCAATAATGGCCACAACAAATACCTGACAAAATGCAGTACTAAATCCATGGATATAAATAAAATTAACATCTAACATGTCATTGTTATGTCTTAAAAAGAATAATTGTAGGAACAGCTAACCTGGGTCGAAAAAGATGATAGCTTTAAGACAGGCAAATTCAGAGTCGTCAATTTGGACTTCTCGAAGAGGCTTGACGAGCTCATCCAGTATGTGAGCCACCACTTGGCTAATCTCTAATTCGATACAATTGCGCGGCATGATGAAGTCGTTGCCTAGCAGAATACAATCCTTCAGTGGGAGTGACCGTCTTGATAAACCTAGAAGTAGATGTTCCCCTGCATGTGCTCTCAACAATGCCACCTAAGCGGATAAGAAAAATTAAAAACATTAATTCAGATCAAACTTTGGTGGTTCTTCAAAGCATGCATAGCTCTAGAATGACACAAAAACCGTCTACCATAATTGATGAAGGGTTTTTAATCTCACCTGATCATCTAATGGCAATTCGCAAAAACTAGGGATGTATTTTGCCCATTCGACTAATATCAGCAACTGTTGTTTCATTGATTCGGCTACATCATTTAATGTCGCTATTTTCTTGGCTGATATGTCAGTCGGGCTGATTGGTGAAGAGATCTGCAAAACGTATAAGCAAACATTTAATTGAGATCACCAATAAATGTATGAGACAATATAGAAGTTAACCACAAGACATTTTGTGAATGCATTCAGAATTTTATAACCAATGAGTGACGAGCTATGCTATTTCTACAACATGCATAGTAAATCCATTCTTTCTCAATTTTAAAATCAATAGCAAAATCACTGCCATACGGAATGATATTCAGTTTTACATTTTATATATATTGTGCTATCGAAGAAAACTCAGCGATTCTCATGCATCCATATCCAATCCAGAACATATTAAATGCAAGAGACTTTAAAATGAAAATGTTATTTGTACATAAGTAATTATGTGTAATTTAACTTACGGTGCTGTGATATAATGTTCAAAGAAAAAAATTAATTTGTGAGCGCTACACTATATAGAATAGTTTAATCCTACAAGTGGAGAAAACCCTATATATGTCAAAGATTACTCCAAAGTAGTAGATTTCTACCCCTTTTGAGAGTAAAATGTACCCCTATAGGGAGAAAAGATTCTAGGGCTGGTCAGACCATGTGCGAAATAGGACCCGGCATAGGGCTGGTCAGTTCATGAATGACCTAGGACCCTGAAGTGATTGGGCAATACATGACATCACCGCAGCCCTAAACATTTATCGATGACATCATCTAGTATTGTGTATTGGCGACGACGTCAAACATTGTCCTATCACTTCTGGGTCCTAGGTCACACAAAAACTGACCATCTCTATACCAAAACAATGGGATACTTTTGAGCCAACACAGGGATCTGAGTGCCGGTCCTAACAAACTTTGTGACAAAGGTTGTAAGGACTGCATGCCCCGGTTGACCTGAAGTCCCCCATTACTAGGAGGACTCGATTTATGAACCGATGCATGAATCAGGCAACCCGGTTCGTCCAAAGCAGCCTGTTCAAAATTGGCCAAGCCACCTCGGTCTACTACATCACGTGACTGGATATGTATCCACCAGGGGTATGTTGGCTGGGCCACAAATCGAGTCCTCTCACTGATGACATCATCTGGTATAAGGCTGGTCTTTTCTTGTGTGACCTTGTACAATGGATGATGTCTCCACAGCTTAATTACTGGTGACGTCATCTGTTATTGTGCATTGGTGACGTCATGCATTGTGCTATTATTTAGGTCACACGCAAACTTATTTACTTTTTTATTGGAGTAATTTTTGACATGGGTCTCTACTCCACTTACAAGGTTATCTTACTGTTTTTTTTTTTGGTGAGAGTGTACAGTTATCCCACCTTAACTTACAACCAATAACAGAATATGAGGTTAGGAGACTGGTTTGTAAAATTACCTTGGAAACAAAGGTGATGAATAAAGAAATAGTTCTTGGTGTAACATATGGACATTTTGGGTAATTTTTGGCCTAGCTTAAGCTCTAAGTGTGTTTTGGATATAAAGTATGCATAGTGGTACAGTCAATAGGAAGGCCTGTTGTTTAAAAATTAAACGCATAAAGCTATCCTAATTAGCATGATTAGCTCTTTTTTTCTTACCAGCAAACCAGCACTATATTCCATCTGTAAAAATTTGCAAAATTCACTTTTACAATAATGTAGCAAAAATGATTTTGAAAGCAACATTCAAACCAATGAAAATAAATAATCAATTGAACTAATTAAAATAAATAACTGTCCTAAAACATTAAACAATATGCCAAGTACTTTTAAAGAAAAAATAAACACACGGAGCTTCCACGGTGTAAAAAGCACAAGGCTTTTTGACCCTGGTTTGAAATGATGATGAACAATAATTAAGGTTAAGTTCATAATTGAATTGATGAGTTAACTATAATAAATATGAATTATAGGGAGATGCAATCCATAAACAAAATCCACTCTGGTCACAGCAGAAGTCAAGAAACACCTGTGGGATGCCACAGTAGGATTGTCTTCTACTTGATTAGCTTAGGACTGTTATTTTACTCTGGAAGGGCCCAAACTTGGAAGATATGGCTGTTCAATGTGCCTATGGTGCAGGATTGCAAGTCGAATCAAGTCACCAGCTTTTAACCACCTGGAGAACCGCAACAAGGAAGTGAATTGGAAGGAAAATTGTAGTAAGTCCTGTCTTTTATAAGTAAATCATGCTGTGTGTAAAGCTAGTTAAGTATATTAAATAATGAAATCAATTGTACAAGTGTTTTTAGTTCATTTCTGCAAAGTGTAGTTGGAGTAGCTGCTACACACATGCTGTATTGAAATGTTAATACATGTGAATTTGTGTTATTAGGCTAATTGATAACCTTTCGGTCGTTTTTGACAGACATGAGCCCACCACTCTTTGGCCTCTCTCCATTGCAGTGGTCATGTACTGTTATGTCATTTAATGTTTAATGGAGGACACTATATGGTGTCCACGGGAAGATTCTGGGCTGAATCTTTGTAGCAGATAATGCCATTTCAATATCACCTGTAGGTTTTCAAACTAAAGGCTCTGTGTCTTGGTGTGCAGGCACAAGCGGCTGCTTACCTAATTGTTGCTACCCACTCTAGTTATTAAGGCTCATGTTGATTATTTGTAGTGGCAGAGAGCTAAATTGAGTAGGTAGACTTCAGTTTTGGTGCAGGAAGGAAGATAGGTATCTCTGCAGGAATGATTTGAGATTATAAAAGGTTTTTGTAACATAATCTCAAGGTATACGGAAACTTGCAAGTACTATTTGGTATGAGTAAATTAAACTCATTCAGGAGGTACATGAACAATATAGCACATCTTTGACCAAAAGATGATACCGGTTCATTGCTGAAAATGGGCAATATGCCACAGTCAAAATTGAGCTCAGGTGAAACTCCCTATGCACTTCTTAAAAGATGTTAGCTGAGGGAAAGAATTAGTCATGTTTCTCATAGTACTAATGAGAAATGTCAATATAATTTATGAGAGGTTCTTGCCATTGTTATGGTCTGACGTGGCTCCCCAGTCTGTTGCAGTCTTCCTTAGTCTTTCAGCCCAATTAAATAGATGTATTAGTCATTGCCTTATTAGGGAGCTGGATGGGGTAACAGACTCCAGACCTGGTGCATGCACAACATTAGGAGACCCTCTAGCTTTGAAGGCAATTGAGCCATAAATGTTTATGTAATAGTAAACAGTAAATTTATGTTAGTTGAGGATGCATACATTGCATGCATGATTAGACTGGCTGTCCAGGTTTTTTGTGTAACCCCAGCACTCCTTAAATAAGATAATTAAGATGCGGGATGTAAATAGTTCGATTTTTTAATTTTAATTAGGATGTATATGAGTACTTTCTTAGTAGATTTCCATTCAACTGATGTATGCAGTGTGCAATATTTTACTTGGTTAAGGAAAAAAATACTTGGGGAAGTGTCAGAGCCACAGGCCGACTCCCTGTTCCAGCAGATCAAGATGTATTATGAACATGAATATACAGTTGTCTCTTTGGTTTGTGTAGTTTTGTGGTAGGTTCAGTTTGTGTTGAATAATGTTCTTATTGTTTTAATTGGTAAAACTGGAAGTGTTGTGGTGTAGTGATGTGCGGTGAACCCTTTGAATGAATGGGATAGTGTATGATGATGTGCAATGAAGCATGTCAGGTACTTTGTGTTAGAAATCTTTTCTATGAATCGTGTTGTGTAATGTACTGTTGTACTTATGACAATTTGCTTGTATGTGCTTTTCTATCATGTATCTGTGTGGTAGCTGTGTACCTTAATGTCATAAGGTTAGTGCCTCTGGCCAACCTCAATTAAACAGGATGACATTGAAATGGTAGTTGAGGACTAGCCAGAACCGACCTACATTGCATTAGATGCAATGTAGGGTCGGAACGCGTTGTATGGGAATTCTTTGATGTTGACATTTACGACACATATTTCTCCATAAACATGTCAGCATACCTTATTTCGTCGTGATGCACAGGAGTACGACTCTGTTAACTATCAACTTGTATTCATATTTCACTGAAAAAGCCAGTGGAATTATCCTTTTCAAGAGCGTTTTCAAATTCACGTTTGCTAGTTCATGCTTTTTGTGGTAAATATACACAAGAGGGCGCATCAGTGCGATTCGGTGCTGATAGCTCTTTATACAGACTGCTTTTCGTCCACTCGGAATCTGACAGTAGAATGCCCAAGAAGTACATCAACAAGCACCAAAAACTCTGTTAATAATTCACTAAACTTTCGCCATTGCAACGCCCCCAGCAGTCACAGAAATGAGGACTGGTCAGCACTATTTTGTGTGCCACTAGGGGCGTTGAAACGTCGCCAGAGCCCTCTTGTGAGTTTTTCGGAACTAGGCGGCCATGCTTCAAGCTTTGTTTACCGAAATGTGAATTCGAAAATGGCACAGAAATCGATTAATATTGGAAGAAATCAACCATATCTGAGCGCGACACAATAGAAAAAAGGTATGTCTAACGCTACAGTGGGTGTATGTTGTGTGACAAACGTTTACTAAAAGGCTATTTCCCACTCGAGCCAAAAAGTCAATATTTTTTCATCCAGGACCTTGTAACCCTGTCCTGTGGACAGGGGACTTGTAGCTAGTTGAGGACCTGCTTGCATGAGGTATGGACCTAATATTAATTAATTATGTTCTAAAAAGCAATAAAGGTTTGATTGGAATAGTTGTAATTGCACATCTCACTAACATTTATGGGAGGGAGTAGTGTAAAAAGCACTAGGCTTTTTGACCCCTGGTTTGAAATGATGATGAACAATAATTAAGGTTAAGTTTATAATTAAATTAATGAGTTAACTATAATAAATATGAATTATATAATGTTTGGACAGGTTATATTACACTGGGTATGAGTTAATATATTTGTGTAAGTATGAAATGTTCATGAAATGTGGAATTTGTAGAATTCAGTAAAATTCAGTTTAATTTAAATATACATTGAACATCACACTGCATAAATGCAATGACTATGGATTCCACTGTCTTGGCATGGTAGGGATCCCAAATGCATTTTCCACAATTCTTCTTGCCCGGGAGAGTCGGTAATTGTATATCCTCTGCTCCTTGGTCATGTTTCTGAGGGACAGTGGCTTCATCAGCCAGGTTCTCAAAGGAAAGGCATCATCTCCGACAATGAAGTAGGGAAGAGGTCTGTCAGCAGGAAGAATTGGTTCAGGTGGAGGTAACCCAAGGGTCCCTTCTTCAAGTGCTTGCCTCAGGAGTGTCGTGCTAAAAACTCCTCCGTCCGGTCCAGCTCCATTAGCTCCACAGTCTACATTGAGGAACTTGTAGTCAGCATCCACAAGAGCCATGAGTACAATGGAGTGGTATCCCTTGTAGTTTTAGTACACGGAACCACCTTTGGGAGGACATCTGAGTGGCCGTATCCCTGCAAGTCACCCGTAGAACCCGTCGAGTCACCCGTAGAACCCGGCGGATTACCCGTAGAACCCAGCGAGTCACACGGGTGATACCCCGCCCCTTTTTGCCGCCAGAATCCGTCGCCAACCTGGCAAAAAACGCTGTTGCATAACCGTTATGTAATACTACGGGTTCATTACGGCGAAACCGGCTATGAGTGACTTAAGAGCTTGGTGTCTTGACCAGTCAACTTCCACTAGGTTAAAGGTGTCTTGGGATTCCTCAGTTTTATTGCTTTTATGGAACATCACACTGGCCATCAACAACTCACTTTTGCCTATTTCCAGAGCTAACTATCAGCCGACACAGAGCCCACCCAGGGCAGAGGCAGCGGTTCAAAGGCTGATGACAACGTTGAGACCCAGCCAGGAGCCGACTGAATGCCATGTGAGGACCACAGATCACCAAGCAAGTATGATGGAGCAATACCAGTCTAACCCATGTAACGGAAATGCACCGCCAGATCAGACTAACCATAGTGATCTGATCCAATTCTACGATGTTCCAACTGTGACTCAAGTCGGGCGATCAATGCATACGCATACTAGCCCAATGGTGGACGTGAGCCAAGCGGCGTATGGACGAAATATGTCGAGTTCAAGCTGGGGACAGTCAACGGTAAACGCTTATGGCAAAGCAGAAGCTGCTAGTATGGAATCAGAGGGAAGAAACGCTAGGAAGGTCACACGCCCTGACCTCACCAAGGTCACCCAATTCTTTCCCAAATCATATGATGGTGAAGGCAGCGAGGGTCGAGCCAAGGGGCATTGGTTACTGTTTGAAGATTTCTTAGAGTATCATGTTATTGAGGATGATGAAACAGCAATTAAGTTCTTTAAGAAGGCGCTGTCAGGTGAAGCTAGAAATTGGTTTGCAGGGCTAATGGGGTGTGAAACATTAGAGGAACTAAAAGAGGAGTTCCTAAATCGGTTTGCAGGCGGATTGGGATCGAGGCTTGCAGCTAGCCAGAGTTTCTATGACCTTAAGAGAAAGGACAATGAATCATGGAATGAAGTGGTACAAAGAATTATGGAATTGAATAGAGTATTGGGGTACAATGAATCGGCGCTGGTGGATAAATTGATGAAGGTAACACCAGCTGCCATAAGATTGAGAATAAAAGAACGGGGAGCCTCTAAATTTAGGGAAGTTGTTGAAATGTTGAAATTTTATGACAGGGAGGGCGAGGACGAAACCAAAGGTCACCTATTGGCTAGCAAGGCCACCACCCGCAAAGCAATAAGCCACATGAATGTTCAGCCAGTGACACAACAGCTGAACCAACAGATGCAGGGGATGTATGGAATAAACGAAGAAACTGGGAATACACGGCAAGATGCCAGGTATGAGAATAAAGGAGGTGTCCAACCAAGGCCACCCCAGAATAAGCCCAACTACCACAACATGACTACAATCCAATGACTCCGCAATGGGACAACCCTCAAGGTCCACCACGCTCAACCTATATGAGGGACATTTCGCCAGGACCTGCACACACAAGCCTATGCAGCAGGGACGTCACCCACAGAGTAACTATAGTGAGGACTACAGCGTGACCAGTCACGGCAACCAGGGAAATTACCCTCCACCACAGCCGAGGGGACCACCCATTAGCTATAGACAGCAGGGCATGAGACCCCAAAACAGGCCACCTAACCAATACCAAGGGGGACCAGCAACCGGGGAATCATATTATCATAGAGGAGACTATCAGGATCAGCCGCATTTTTAGAAAGGGGATCAGAGTATAAAGTGCCAACTGATACCTCTAATTCTAAGATAAGCACCAATGAGATAAACTCCATGGGATGGGAATCAGAAGATAGGAGAGTAAAATTTAATGAAAATGTGGCAGTTAGGGAAATACTTGCAGACCCAGTAGATTGGGAGAATGACATGGCTATAGACGTAGGATCTATGAATGATGCAGTATTTTCAATGGGTGATGGCATGGAGAAAGTCAGGGTGATATTTGACACAGGGGCAATTAGGACACTCATGTCAAGTGACACAGTGGCCGAGAGCAACTACCTTTCAGAACTACCCAAAGAAAAAACAGAGCCGATGGTGTTTGTGGCCGGCGATGATGGAGAATTGCACTCGAATTATGTAATCAGAGTGTACCTCACGTCGCCACAAGGCGTCATGCTGAGCATGCCAGTGCACGTGGCGACTTATATGACACGTGACCTAATCCTGGTGGGAAATGACGTAATGAGACAGGTGGCGGCCGTAGTAAATGTGGGGTTAAAACAAGTGGTGATACATAGGCCTGTCTATAGAATAGTAGCCATGAATGATTGTTCAATGAAGAATTGTGACAGGTACGTAGTGCTGGCGCATGTGAAACGTCCCTACACTAACATGCCCAGTACTGAAGTATTTATGCTCAACCCAGTAAAAAATCTCAGCGGAGTCATAAAGAGCAACACAATAACCTTTGTGGGTAATGTAGGCCTTGTACTTTGTGAGAACTTAAGTGGACAAGAAATAGAAATAAAGAGGGGAATGATGCTAGGTTATCTTGAATCAGTGGGGACGGTCTTTATTGGCAGTGATACTGCAGGTTGCCCAGAAGGAAGGGAAAAGCTGATCCCTGCAGGAAGCGCCGCACTGCTGAAACTGATTACAAAGGTGGCTGGACAACCCAAACAGCCCTCAGTCAGACCACCGATCAAATGGTATACTAAGCATGCCTAGCGAAGAACTTGAGAGGCAGGGCATAGGGTCCATGGTGCAGAATGTGCAATCTAGCGAACTCATGGCAGTAAGGTTAGAGAACTTGAGACTTTACCCATGGCTGGAACCCGACGACGAAAGAGCCGATAAAACAAGAATGGAACTAATCAACGACTCACTGCAATTCACGGACTCCATGCTGGATGAGGAAGAAAGAAATCAAGTGAAAACAATGGTGAGGAATCATGCAGATGCATTCGCATGTTATGACGAGGTGGGGCTATTGAAGGGCTACAAAGCAAGCATCCAGGTGACGGATGACTTCAAGCCATTCATACTGCGCCCATACCCCGTGTCACCATCGCTCATCAAAGCCATGACCAGCAAGGTGAAGAAATTGATGTTGCATAACATAGTGGAGCAGGGAAAAGCCATTTGCTACTCGCCAGTGTTTGTCCGAGAAAAACCCAATACAACCAAAGTGCGACTTATATTGGACGGACGAAAAATTAATTCTATGTCCGAATCAAAGCACCACCCCCTCCTCACAAAACCTGAGCTACACACCAAACTGGCTTGCCTAGGAAACGTGAAGTATATCACAGCGATGGACATATCACAAGCATTTTACTCGATCGAATTGGACGAAAAAAGCAAACAATTGTATGGACTGTCTTTCTACTCATTATCCCAAAGCTATCGTCTATCAAGAATAGCCATGGGAGCCAAACCTTCTTTATCGCTCTGGAGTGAAGCTTTGGCGCAAGTCCTGCAAGGGCTCAAGTGGGGAGACAATGTAGCCTTTTACGCTGATGACGTATATATTTTTACAGAGACATTCGAAGAACACTTGGCTGCCCTGGAGGAGGTGCTGAGCCGTATCGAAGACCAAGGTTTGAAGCTAAATCTCAAAAAGACACAGTGGTCAGCCAAGTCTACGACAATATTGGGCTTCAATTATGTAGTAGAAAGCAAAGGACTGAAGGTAGAAGTTCCAAATAGCAAACGACAAGCGGCCGAGAAATTTAAAGAACCAACGTCCAGAAAAGGGGTTAGAAAGCTTTTGGGTTTTGCTACATTCTTGGCCTCTCACTTGCCGAATTTTCAGAGAATAGCCGGACCCCTATATGACCTTACTAGTAGCAAGGTCAAGTTCACTTGGGGAACAAAAGAGCAAACTGCATTTGACGAGATTAAAGCATTACTGGTCAGCCCAGAGGTCTTGAAAGTACCAGTGTGTGGGTACGATTTCGTGCTGAGAGTGGACTCATCACATGAGGGGATTGGTTGTGTCCTATCACAGGTAGCTCCAGGCGACGACATAGGTTCAAAGTCAGAAAGGATAATCTCTTTCCAAGCAAAAAGATTACAAAATCTTCCCAAAATTAGCTCATCAGCTGAGCTTGAATTGACGGGCATTTATGTGGCCATTTCTCTGTATAGGCACTATTTGAGTGGGGAAACATTCAAGGTAATCACCGACTCAAGCGGAGCTATAGGGATAATCTGACCCACTACTCAACAGTCCAAAGCCGCACCAAACTTAACCATCAAGCTGCTAGTTCAGAACTGCCGTAGTTTTTTCTTGTTCAGAAGTGCCGTATTTTTATTTTTTTTGGTTCAGAACTGCCGTAGTTGTTTCTTGTTCAGAAGTGCTGTAGTTTTTTTTATTGAAAAAACTACGGAAGTTCTGAACCAAAAAAAAAATCTTTTTTTTTTTCAGCTGGGATGGTGTTTATTCTGGGTGGGTCAGACAGGAACTATTTTTTTTTTTACACAAGAAGTGTACATGGTCTGCTCTTTTGGGAGGATTTGGTGGGCTTGAAAAAGGACGGGGTTGTTTTGTGGTATCTTTATACCATGTCATCTTGCCATGGCACACTTCCTTTCTCTGAATTAACATAGTCGACCAAGTACTGCCGTTGATTCTTGGCTACATCAGTCATAGAATGGCCTCTAGTGGATGCTGGCATTTCATCGATTTATCCACCTGCCCTCCAAGCTTCTGGGGTGATTACATGTGTGATTGGATCTTCCTGGTCCACCATGGTGTTCTGGACAGTTGGATACCTTATTCTCATTAGATTGTGGAGGCATCACTACTGCACTCCAAGGGGGTGCTAGCACAAAGGGGATAAAATACAATAGGAGCTAAGATGAAGCACACTCATGTACACGAAAGGTACTGATTGGTTGTAGGCCTGGTGGCCAGTGTGATGTTCCATAAAAGCAATAAAACTGAGGAATCCCAAGACACTTTTTACCTAGTGGAAGTTGACTGGTCAAGACACCATGCTCTGACTTTGACTTGTTTACTTTTATACTTTATCATGGACTTAAGAAACAACTTTGGAATATGATGAGATGGTCATAAGTTCTTTTGAGTCAACTTGTGACAACGGTTTTAAATTATATGTGAAAAGAAGAAGAAGATAGTTGAGGCTTATATTGAAGAATGCAATATACCAAATTGTTACTCATGCAAATTTAATAGAGCTTCAAATCAAAATTGCTTGTAATAATCTTCTACATTTACGCAAAATTTCTTTTTATTACATTACATTTGTAACTGTATACTCTTCCCTAAAACGGCATGTCATTAAGCCTTTGGGAAGAGTAGCTTTATTCAATAAACAATAATACTGGGCCTGAAACTTAGTTAGTTGATAAAACCAGCTGTCAGAGGCAGAGCTGGCCAATATGGAATTTGTGGATGCCTTCACCATTAGGCCACCCAGCTGGATTTACTATCCTTGCAATAATTACGTGGAATCAGATTTCTTTGGTGATACTGGTGTGATGTCACATCATGAGACACCATTGGCAAGCATTGCACCACATGTAAATTAGGCACATAGTGCGATGTCACATCACAAAATATGATACAGGCAGCCATTTTGATATGCAAATTAGAGAGTGAAGGACTAAAAATTCAGTTTGGCAACAGCAAGATTTGAATTCAGCAGGTTTAAAAACATACAAATCAACATGTTGCCTGCGGTTACCACAAACTACTTTTAATTTCATAACTAAGCCACTTTTTTTAGAATTGGCTGACTATTAACTTCATTTCTAAGGACTTATTTTATGACAATAAGCAATATTATCAAGAAGGTTATTAACAAGAAGGTTTTGCTGTTTTGCAACGTCATGTGACTAAATTATGTGAAAAATCGATTTAAGTTACCACAACTGATAGAAATTAGCCATGCAATGGACATAAGATGGACTGTGCTTCTGATACCTAGATAGCATTCCAAATCGACCCAGCATCGTATCCATAGAGGCCATTGTCATAACAACATCGTATTAACATCGCCGACATCCCGCCGACGTTGATACGATTTGGAATGCTATGTAGGTATGGGGTGAATAAAATTCTTTATCTTATCATATATCATTATTGAATTGATAGATTTCTTAATAACTTTTTTTTAATGATTGTCAGAACATACACCTTCAGTTCCTGTTTTCTTAGCCTGGTTATCATGAAGTTCTCTGTGGTGTGATAAATCAAAAATTTAAAGTCAAACATCTCTAAATTTTCAGAACCGAATGTTTTACTTTTTGCACTACAGCAAAATTCATTGACTTGGACTATCTCAGACTTAAAAGCTTAATCCAGATGATGCCATGTGAACCCAGGAATCTCATTAGTTGAGTGACTGCCTTGGCCAATGGGAGTTCTGGGTTCACATGACATCATCTGGAGTTTAGCTTTCAAGTCTCTGAGCTTGGTTTCCAACTCTATGAATTTCGCTAAAATTAAGTTTACACCATGTATACTACTCAATTTTCTTTTAACCCCAGAGTTAATTCAGGATTCACATGACACCCTCTTTAGTCCAGTTCCAATCCTATAAGTTCTGTTTTAAATTCAGTATGTGATCCCACAAATCACCACCATGCATAATGATTACATCATCCTAGAAATCCGTGATATATTGTTGATTTAACTTTTTTTCACAGAATAACACAGAGTAGTTTTATAAAAAGAAAATTTAATGCTTTATCTAGAATACAACATGAATAAAAGGTGTAAAAAAAACGTGCAAAAATAGAAAGATTTCTAAGTCACAAAACTTCTGAATAATATGATCAGTTGGGATTATATTGGTTAGTCTTGTTTAACCCCCTGTAAAAGTTATCATTTGTCACTCTTCTGAATTTCCAGACAATATTTTTGCATAAATGTTAAATGTCACCATAAAGTGATTCTGAATAATATGATCAGTTTGTCTTGTTTAACCCCTGTAAAAGTTATCATTTGTCACTCTTCTGAATTTCCAGACAATATTTTTGCATAAATGTTAAATGTCACCATAAAGTGATTCTGAATAATATGATCAGTTTGTCTTGTTTAACCCCTGTAAAAGTTATCATTTGTCACTCTTCTGAATTTCCAGACAATATTTTTGCATAAATGTTAAATGTCACCATAAAGTGATTCTGAATAATATGATCAGTTTGTCTTGTTTAACCCCTGTAAAAGTTATCATTTGTCATTCTTCTGACTTTCCAGACAATATTTTTGCATAAATGTTAAATGTCACCATAAAGTGATTCTGAATAATATGATCAGTTTGTCTTGTTTAACCCCTGTAAAAGTTATCATTTGTCATTCTTCTAAATTTCCAGACAATATTTTTGCATAAATGAAATGTTAAATGTCAGTAGAGTGGTTCTGAATAATATGATCAGTTTGTCTTGTTTAACACCTGTAAAAGTTATCATTTGTCATTCTCCTGAATTTCCAGACAATATTTTTGTATAAATGTTAAATGTCATGTTCTGGGGAACACTTTTCATGTCTCTCAAATAAGTTTAGATAATCTGAAAAGTTTGCCATGTTTAGGCCGATTTTTTAAAATGATGTCATTAACCATTGCATTCACTATCAGTTTCATCCCTGGCCATACTCCCTGCAATATTATTTAATTAAGCAATAGTTGACTTGATCCATGACATGAAATAGTAAATATCGGCGTAAACTGCAGACATCCTTTTACAATTATCTCCGAAAGACACCGCTCCTGCCAGTTCGTATTTGGTAGATCTCTTACATGCCAGAGGACCTCCTGAGTCACCATAGCATACACTGGCAAAATCAGATGGTGCAATTGCGCAGATCATGTCTTCTTTGATGGGGAATGTGTAGGAGAATGGCCGACAGTCTTGATCACTTTGAATGGTTTGGCTAAGATGAAGGAGTTTTTCACTTGAATCTATGGGAAAAAAAGGAAAGATAATTAAATTTGAATCTTTTATATATAAATGATGTTGTCACGTAATATTTGTTTAATTAGTTAACTGATAATCTAGTTCTATTGCAGTTAGATAAGTAGCTCACTTGATTGCAGTTGATAGCAATCAGCTTTAATATTATAAAACATGTTAAAATGAATCTAAATGAATCATCAAATGGACAGGTTCAATGGTAACAATATTGTTATTCATTATCATTTCAATTACAATTGAGGACTGTTTACTCACCACCACCCTCTGCACGACCCCATCCAGCTGCAATGCACTCGGTTCCCGTTTTGAAAGGACGGTCAGGTAGACAAATGGCATTTACAAAATCAGTGAAGGTGAGTTTGTATTGGAGTTTCAGTAACGCTATGTCATATCTTTTGCTCTTCACCTGATCAGATGAAAATGCTATAAAAATATAAAATATATGAGTAGATCTCTCAAGGCTTAAAAGACTAGTTTAAGAATGGAATATATTCATTTAAAATATGGTTAATATGGAAATGGGGGAAAAAATTTATTAAATCTTTTTTTTTTCCAGTTAAAACTAATGACATATATGACATTGAGGCTTTCCAGCATGTTAGAAAAATTCTGTGGGGCGTTTGTCATTCTAGACACGAAATTTCTTAGAAAATTTTAGTATAAATGTCTAATAAGTAAACAGCAATGATTCTAGTGAAACAGATTTTATTTTATATTAGAACGCAGTGTGCAGACACATAGTTACTCACCAACAAATTTCCTGTCTGGATGAATAATGACCTTTTCTGGGACAAGAACAAACTGGGATTCCTCCACTTCCTGGTCGTGGGTATTGTGTTCCCCGAGGTATATTTGCACATTTTTAGGGTTGTCGTAAGTGCGACTGATAATAAACACGAAAAATTGCTACATTAATTAAATCTTTGACAGCATCAATATAGATCTCTTTTACACCCAGACAAAATCATGACTGACAGTTTTTTTTATTGCAAGTTAAGTAGTTTTTCCACCATTTTCATTTCATTGGCTTTTCAGCTGCTATT
This sequence comes from Alitta virens, assembly GCA_932294295.1. Lineage (NCBI taxonomy): Eukaryota > Metazoa > Annelida > Polychaeta > Phyllodocida > Nereididae > Alitta > Alitta virens. The sequence goes on from OW028582.1 coordinate 8,661,428, forward strand.
AGCAGATCAAATGTCATGACCTTTGCTAATTGATGTTGTCTGGTTCCACTTCATTCCCTAGATGAACTACATGTACCTGACATCCAGTGCTGCCCAACAATTATATTTGCCGCAATAGTGGATTTCCATAAAGCTTCTTTATATTTCTGTTAGGTGGCCACTGGCAGAATGCTGCAATCCTATTGGTTGCACAACTTCCCGCCCTAGACTCTGATTGGTTGAAGCAAGGAGACCTCTAGCACGAGAAGTCCAAGGTTCGCTTAGCTCTTGTTTATTATCTGACATTTGCGAACGCTAGCCAATGGCAGCTCACTACAAACTTCACAAATGAATAAGAGCCGTCAGAGGCGTGCGGCCAGGAAGAGTTTCTCAAGCGCATTTTAATGTATATTTGATTTATGATGTTTGAATTTAGCTTCATTTTTTAAGGTAGTTGTGTTTTTTTATCAATGGCAACACTAATCTTGCACTGAAAGCAAATTGAGTAATAACAGAAGAAGACAGACTTATGCAGTGTCACAGTTTGAGGTCTTCTGTGGAAATAACCGTATTGCTTATGTATCAACTTGGATTTGCAAAGTTGGGATATAGTAGAGAAAAGTTTGGTGACCGTAGGGTAATGAAACAACAGTAAGCAAATATACATGTCAGGCCTGTATAAAGCTGCAGAGGAAGGGCTCCGTTCGAGCCCTCCTTTCATCTCACCGCATTTCACCCTTCTGGTTAAATCTGGTCGTTTGTCACACTCTGGTGACAGCTTTATCACCCTTAAGGTCCTGTTACACATGTTGTGTTTGCATTCTGTCTTCTAATCACTGTACAATGATCTGGTACAATCCATTGGGGTAATACAGATATAACAATGGAGTTATAAGCTTATGACTCCATGATATAACAGAGCTACTGCTAGAAGGAGGAAAAATCATGAACTTAATCTTTGTAATTACGGAAATTGGAAAATGACAATAACACATAATTACATTGTATACTTAGTGGTATCATGCAGTACCCATGAGCGGTACCCCATGATAAGCATTATTTATAGTTCAGGTGTGTAATATAGCTTTCTACTTTGAGGTACTTGAGTCATTCCACAATGAATTTTAACAGAACATTGACAAAAATATTGAGTTTAGAATAATCTAGGTTTCAGGTTAGTGCATGTTGTCATTCATGGGCAATTTGACGTTGAGTTTATTGAAAATTGCCTTTTTCCCCCAGACTTTGCACCCCATTTTCTTTGAAACTGCAGGTCTGATACACATTTTATTCCTGGTACTAATGGAGTCCATATTATAGAAGTCATATATAAAATTGTGACCTTCTACATGAAATATTCTTCTTGGTGATCTTTGCATAATTTGTGAAATTACAAATAAATACATATAGGCTGACATAACATACAAATTAGTGTAATAGAATAACTTTTTTTATTTTTCAATGGCCAAGTCAATGGACATCAAAGAAACAGTGGGTAAATACTGTGGATTGAAGGTGAATGAAAAGAGTTTGAAAGACCTTTTTTTCTTCTTTTTTTTTCTTTGTTTGGGGGGGGGGGGGGGGTGGTTGAAGTCCTTGGTAAAAGCATGAATGTATCAGACTGATACATCCATGGTAAAGGCAAGAAATTGCCTTATTTTCCCCTATGCTTTAGTTGTATTTTTCAAACATAATTTACCTCATATTTTATATTTTACTAGTTAATCACTCATTATGTGCAATTAATAAACATTAGATTATTTGTCAAAATGCCAATCATACAAGGTTGGGAATTCAGTCTTATGTAAAGGTGGATTCACTGTTGTGATGATTCACATGCTTTAAGCTAGGTCCTTCGTTTGTTTGAATGCTGAAACCTTGAACAACTCTAGTTTAAAGTTTCCGAGCTGAAACTGTACCCCACTGGCCAGTACCTTCCTGATGCAGTGTATGTAGTTGCACAGAAAAAACCACAAACCACAACCATCTGGAGAAATGGGGTATGCCCACATATGGAAAACTTCAGAGCCAATAAAATAATCATCACCAAAAGATAAGGCTGGAAAGGGGTAAAACCAAAACTTGCAGCTTTATACAGGCCTGATGTAGCAATTGTAAGTACTATTTGAGTAATAACTGTGAGTACTAACAAGTTTTTAAACTAAAAAGGTCATATTCCAAATATACTCATGAACCAGTGTGATTTGTCAGTTCTCTGCAATTTGTTTGTTCTGTACACTTCTTAACAACCCTTACTTAGTAACATTATTCTAAGCAAATTATATGTACAATTTGTTGTGAGCTGAGAGCTTCACTCACCGGGTAACTCTATCTTCAAAACAATGGGCCGCTGTGAGAATCCATTGCTGATCAATGACACTGCCACCACACTGAAGCAGAATATATAAAAACGTTTAGAAAAAAAAAATTAATAAAGGAACACAGGGAAGCTATCCAACGCTCAATATGAAAACAAGGAAATTACTAGTAGTTGAACTTCACTGTAAACAGATAAAGAAAACACAGAGGATACATCTTTTTTTACAAGATACAGACATAATTATACATGGGGTAAATACAAAGATACGTAGATATGCTTTATTTTCAACAGACCTGACCAACAGTTACGGTGAAAAAACCCGGCCTAGAAATTCTGAGGTGGGCAATCCAAGGAAATTGGCCTGAAAAAATACATTTGTCGATGCATCATTCTTGGCTGGAAGTATTTGAGGCAATTTTTGAAGATCAATTAAAAAGATACATTTTGTTGGCCATGTTGTAAGAAATAGCAGTCTGTAGTCATTTGGTCAACACAGATAGTAGATAGATTAATAGATTGATAGATAGATAGATTGATTGATAGATTGATGGATAGATTGATAAATAGATTGATAGATAGATTGATAGCTAAAAGTCCGCTGTCCACAGGATAGCGTTACAAAGGCACAAATGCAAAAATTTGGAAGTTTGACTTAGTGCGGGACCTATTCTTTTAATAAACGTTTGCCACATGAAATAAACCTGCTTTAGGTTTAAACATACCTATTTTCTATTGGATCGCACTCAGTAGATTTCTTGTAATTTTAATCAATTTCTGTGCCATTTTTGATTTTGTGTTTTGCTGGTAAACTGTGACAGCCATTGCCGCCTAGTTCTGCCAACGCTTACTAGAGGGCTACGGGGACATCACAAGGCTAACCACCAAACTAACAGTTGCAATGGTGCAGATAAATATAAAGATAAGATAATTATATTTTCTTGGTGGCAAAAAAGCAGAATTTGTGCGTGTCAGAACAAACAGTGTTCAAAATAACAAATACAAATACTGCATTGGCAGAAATTAATTATTTAAATTTGGCACCCAAATTGTTCAATTCATGCACAGCCTCCAGGATAAAAGTTCCCTAGAACCTTCTCGTTTGCGCTCGTGGCACTCTCAGTCTCCTTCCATTGGGTAGCCATTGAAAGTGTTCATGCAGGGGGTGCTTCTCATCTTTCATGACTTTAGTAGCCATCGATTTTAGTTTCTTTTCATATGTCGCCACATTCTCATTCACACCACAAGGGGCAAGTAGTTTACTGCAGATTTTGTTTGGTTTCTCTGGCTTTTTCTTGAGATATTTAGTCAACAGGCCATAAAAGGCTGGGCAAGTGTACATCAACACAGTTGGTACTTTCACATTGAAAAACAGTATAACGTTGTTATCAACTTGAAGCTTTTTTTGAATATATTTTCAATTCATTCAGTCTGTAGGACACTGGAATCATGGGGAAATGGTAAATTAACTTATTTTAATTGTCAAATTGAGGAAACTACGGACTTGACAGAGATATTTCCAATTAATTTGTATCATCCACTAGGGTTTTGACAATGAGAAGTATAGGGATTGGCACTTCTTGGTCTTTTCTTTTGCCGCCACTATGGACAGTGGCGCCACTGTCACGTGACCGTTGGGGGGAGTTGCAATTGCGAAAGCATAAATGAGCTAGATCAATTTGGAAATGCTTTTTAAAACGATGTTTCCAGTGGCTTTTTCAGTAACATCTGAGTGAGGTCTGATAGTAAACAGAACAGGCCTCGTGTGCCTAAAGGCGAAAGAAGGTGTCTTTATGGAGAGAACGGTGTCATAAATGACAACTTCCAAGATGTCCTATGGAAGCTGTTCTGACCCTACATAGCATCTAATGCAATGTAGGTCAGTTCTGGCTAATAGATTGATAAATCATATATAGTCTGCAGGTTAGATAGATAGACCACTCAATAATGAGTTATGAGATACCAATAAAGTAATACATTAATATACCACAGATTGAATCAAGAGTTTATTGGTAGAATAAATCATTAACCTTTCTGAGATTCCTGTCCCCCTATAATCCTGTCCTCAAGTTCCTTTTTCTTCTCATCCTTTAATTCAAGAATAGTTTTCAGGAGAGACCTGAGATCTCTTCGCTTTCGAGTTCCGTATATGTTGGTTCCACAAGAGTTTAGTCGTGAAGCTATGAACAGAGATATATGCCATACATACAGCGTGTGTGCTTCTCAAATAGATTACTTCTGAATCACTTTTAAATCATATTTTCCTTAAAACCACATCACTATTAATTCCAATTCAATGCAGCCGGCTACATGAATTGCAAGTTTCTGTTAAATTTTTCAAGGAATCCAGTAAAAAAATGTAAAAGTTAAAGTTAGGTCATAACATAAAGGAGTACAAAATTAAGTCTTTCTTTGATGCTGCCATCCAGCTGACACTGAGCTGAGAGTGCCGACAATGGCCTATGGACTAACACTGTGCTGTCACCTAACAGCCCAGTGACCTGATTATGGACAATCTTGCTAGTTTACCTAGTCAAACAAAGGATTGGTGTGCTCAAATTCAAAGGAATATGGTTCTTTGCTCAGGACAGATACAGTTGCTTTGAGCCAATTGTTTCCTTGGCTTAAACTACGAAGGCGATAGGCTGAGTATAGACTTAAGAAATCTTCTCTTAAAAATGCAAGGAAACTGGATTCATTTTTTTTTTTAGTTTAGGCAATTTTTCTGAATTGCCTGCTTGTCAGAACAAGAATTGTGTAAACTCAGCACATTAACAACTAGTTATTCTATAATTTCATTGTTAGACCTTTAATACAATAAATCAGCCTATGGACTATAAGAGAAATTGATTAATTTACTTTAGATGAGTAAACGAGCAAAACATGTACATAATTAGGTCGATGGGCTGGGAGGTGACGACACACAGTGAATATTCAATTGATTTATCTGGGTTGCCTCATCACAAAGCATGTCACAAAAACCAATGTTGCGTGAAAGTGGTTCAAATTGTGGTTATAATATCAACGTATACTCACAACATTGCTGATCGGACACCTGGATATCATCAATTTTCAGAAGGGTTTCCACATCAAAAGATCCGGGGGTGTGCTCAAATTCGATGGAATATGGTTTGTTGCTCAGGAGAGATACAGTTGCTTTGAACCAACGGTTTCCTTGGCTACCATCTCGCTGTAACACTGTTTGGCTACCACCCCCTTAATGGAAGATAAAATTATTGTATAAATGAACTAGTAAATATTGTATGAGTATGTGAAGGAGGAAATAATATTCTAATTTTTACCTAATCATTGAGCCAAGTCTTCAAACAGTGGTGCAACATTGCTAGATGTAATATTATATTACATTATAAATGTGTACCCATTTATATTCATTAAAACCTCTACTAACTATTACTGAGGTCACATTTAGTGTGATGAGTGCCTCTTTAATTGGGGCCATTAATTTAGACCCACCTTGAGTGAAATGTCTGATTATTCAACCTACCCCAGTGGGTGATGGTGACCTTTCTGCACAACTATAATTTGTATTCTGGTGTGGCAACTTTACTATGCCTCTCCCAGTTAAGCTAAAGAGCAGCAGCCTCGAGCCAAGTATTAGTAAAACGAGTGTCACAATTGTATTTCCATATCCCTAATGACTACCTGAGGTGTTGGCCACCACTGGTCAACAACCTCACACAACCAGCTGGACTCGAACCGCCCAGCCCAGGCCATGGAGGACTGGATTCTCCTTCATCTAGGGTAGCAACTTTCCAACGCCTCTACCAGATGAGCCATCCCAAGCCAGGTGCTAGTAGGCGAGGTATAGTTGTGTACCAGTATAATATATTACAAAAAAAGATGAAACTATAGAATTGTACTGATTTAAGGTAAAAAAAATGCCTAACTTACCACTGTACTTGAGGATGACCCTGAAAGCTCCAGTAGTCTGCAGCATGTAATAGTAGAAAGTCAAACATCGGCCCCCAGATTGTCTTGCAGACAGAACTGGTGACACTAATTTACCGCCTTGCTTTCTGCGTGCATAATTGGTGTAAATGTAGGCAAATCCACCTGAAATAACACCCGATTGCAAAGTTAATTTTGTTAAAATAAAATCATTGTTGTCGAGTGTCGAAGCATATATAGGTTTAAAGTATCTATTTTTTTATGTCACTGGCATAAAGGTAGGCATAGCACATGTAATGAAATGATTGCAGAGTCAGTTTTTACATCATTACTTCAATTAGAAACCGAAGTTTCAGTTAAGCTCAGATAGATTGCCAGCTTGGCCTGATATTGGCTGACCCAAATCCAATTTTTGGTAATGACCGGCAAATGGCCCAATGTTGAGCACTGTGACAAGATATCTAAGAGGTCTTTACTCTTTACAATATTAAACTTCGTAGCACTTTGTTCCTCACTTTCAACCGATGGTTGCAAATAAAGTTGACATGTCATCACTTGCCTTAATAACTTAATTATATACATATAAGATATTATGATCTAAAATATACAATTGCTCACCAGTATTGCGTCCAGTAGTGTGGTCAATTCCTTTTTGAACTTTCCAGTAATCAATCTTCACATTGTTCCAGCCGCAAAGGGAGCCATGGTCGAAGTTGCAGCTCAAGTTGACTCCGCTTATGCCTGATGAAAAAATAGAAAATAAAATGAGGATACAAAACAGGAAAGCATTAATTTCAGAACATAAATACTTCTTTTTAGTTGCATAGTTTAATCTACTAATGATCCGCTTGTAAAATCAAATAAATCTGAGTATGAAAATGGCCACCCGAGAATTCTTTTTTATGGTAATTTCCATAAAAATAATCAATTAATTCCCAGATATTAAATATTGATGCAACGTCTACAGATGGTGGCCAATGTTGAAATGATGTTGTCCTGGTTTGGAATGCTATCTGGGGAAGCATAGGATAGCCTGTACTAAAGAACATCATCCAGCAGCCTTAGTGGAATGAAAATACACTGAAAGCATGCCAAATCAGACCATATGAGGGCTGGTCAGTTCTCATGTGACCTCTCTCTAGAACCCTGAGAGAAAAAACACTCATGTTGGGTCTAGCGAATTCTGTGATCTGATTGGTTGATATCTAGCATCCGCACATTGTGACGTAGTAGTAGTAGTAGTAGTAAATTCATTTATTCAATAAATATAATTGATTGTCACATTACAATAAAAACATTAAAAATTACTTATTAGTCTTGCCAAACTTGACGCCTAGCATATGTAGTTGGCCTGACCCAATTACAACATCACCTTCTGATTGACAGACCCGACCTATCTCCTTACTTGGGACAGAACAAGTCAGTGTGACCTTGTACCCAGAAATATGATAAAACAATACAGCCCTATTGTTAAACACAGCCAATATGTCATTATCTTGGCAGCACCAGCCTAAAAATTGTTCATTAGACTTCAAACAGCAGGATTTATAAATTTACACTCAGAGGTAAGTCAATCCCAGATAACATTCCAAATTGGGACAACATTTGGCGCGACGTTAGTGATGTTGATACGATGTTTTCCGATGGTGGCCAATATTGAAATGACGTTGGCCCGATTTGGAATGCTATCTGGGTTGAAACATTTCTTTAATCCAAGTACCAGTGTCCAGAAATCTCTGAAGACAGGAACCAAATTCTGATGATGCTCGATCCTTGATTGTGATTAATATTAATTGAAAATAATGAATTGAATAATCATGTAATAGGCCTACACCAAACCTGGTTTATAAACGGACAGGTGGTTCAAAGAACCCACGCTGGAACATGCATTGAAATAACATAGAGGAATATCTAAACTACACAAGAGGGGGTATAATAGACAAGTAAAAGTACATGGTAATTTTTTGTATTACATGAGTACATAAGCATGCCTATTTCAACTACTGGTAGAGTCTTGGGGATTTTTAAAAACTTTGATCCCACAAGCTGATTGTACAATACCCAAATACCCAGTTCAGCCAATGTTGGTTCTATGTTGATCCAACATGGCGAAAATGTGATATGCTATCTTGGAACCACAGGCCATTTATGAAAAGACTTACTGACCGGTTTACTTATTCCTGAAAGGCCACCTACACCATTGAAATGTGCATTATTATCAATGGAAATGTGCAAAATTGCAAAATTTAATGGAAATGCAAATTTGTCAATGGAAAGTGCACACAAATGAATTGAAACTTGAGCAAAAAAAGTTTTGACAGTTCTTAGCGAGGTATTATAATTAAACAAATTACAGAGTTTTAAGTATATTAAAGGATTCTCAATGATCAAAAAGCCATCCGACATCAAAAAATTGTCACAGATAGTATATTGTGAAGTGAGGATTCTCAGTCCTTAAATAATCATTAAACTAAAAATTGTTCTATAAAAACTAATTGAATTACTAAAAAGAAAATTGTAATAATATTATTACTAAATGGGGTTGTTGGTATGGTGATTTTAACAGTTTTTTTGTTGCAATAAGTTCAATATTAATCTATTCATCCATACATTATTACCACACTATAACCCAACCATTGGTCATTAATTAGACAGGACTGTATTGACATTATTGATAGCAAAACGCTTCTGTGCAATTGATGATCAATATTTAATATTAGCTAATTAAATCAATATTTGTCACTTACCAGGGCTCGGGGCAGGGATAGGTGTTTGGGATCCACCAGATCGGTTAATTTCATAGTTGAAAATAAAACCTGAAAAAATATTCCATTAAATTATCTTCAGGATAGTGTACAAGCCAAAGTGACTTATAGTAAATTTAATCTACAGTGTCATCGTAAAACCCGTACAGGTGATCTTACAGTTACACTGACAAAGCAGCCTGTTAGCTGAAGAAAACATATATCTTGTTAGTGTGGCTGGGTGGTAGTGACAGGGCTCTGCGCAATGCGCACTCCTATGATGCCTGTCTAGCTATCTGACAGCTGATTCGAGCTAGCATAGACGTGAACTACTTTTAGGTAATTAGGTTGACATGTCATTAAATGTATGTTGTATTACTACTAACCTCTTCCGTTGTACAACCAATCTGACTGGAATTTAACGAAAATGCCATCTTGATTGGTGGTAAATGTCCTTGGGTTCATATTTCCAATGTTTAATGGACAGATCTTGTTTGTAAGACGGGTGTAGTCATAGCCCCCACCAGATTTCCCTCTCATGGAGTAAATTTGCATGAAGTCATCACATGGATTGTAATTTAAAAAGTTAGCGAAGGTGAAGGTCACTGTGATCTTTGAAAAAAACATAGGTCAAAATGAGGTTGTCAAGGTCAAATCAAGGATTATGTTACTCAAGTTTTTATTTAGTTAATCTTCTGGCTTTTACTCCATTATTTTATTTAAATGATTCATATTACTCAGCACAGCTAATAGCTGTGACAAGAGGCGTGGCTTTTTTTACATTGTGTGTAGACTCCAGACCTTATCATCTCCTCATTACGTCTGCCTCTGATAACTGACAGACTTGGGTGTGCATATTTTATACATTAACAAAACAACGCCAATCTCTTTTTTACAAGTTTTGATAATAATTATGAGAAACTAAGGATTATACATGGCCATGCGAAGGATAAATGCATGGGAAACCCGTGAATTACTTAACTTAATAAATGATTAATATATACCTATATGCAAAAACATGCCAATTTCCTGTGCACAGGTAAAAACTTGGGAGCATAGGTTTATGAATAGTCCTAGTAATTCAAGATAAATTTCGATTTATGTTCCTTGAAATGAATGCATCAGGCAAATGCCGATACCTATATGCAAAAACATGCCAATTTCCAAATTCAATGGCTAATTTAGATAAAATATTTGCAAGGTTTTTAGCAATGAACTGACCTGTTAATTTTAACAACAAAATTTCTTATACAAAGGAAATGACAAATTCTATCGGGTAGGCTTATTTTCAATTGTAATGGAAAACATTTCTTTGCAAAGATAGACAAAATAAATAAAAAAGATAACCAAAAAACACCAAGTTGTTCTCAAATATTCACGTTTTCAGCTTTGTTACACAGCTTATTTGCAGAAATGTTTCTCCTTCTATAGCGAACAACAAATTTGACTGCCAAAAATAGATAAACAGGTAAAAACTAGTTTGTACATTGGTCCCCCTTTTTTAAGAGAATAGCGTTTTATTTACTGACTTCTGTGCAGTGAATCATATATTTTGGTTTCAGCAACAACATTTGCCATGACAATTTGTGTAAGACTTCTATCCTCTTTAAGCACACATTTTATCACTAGACATCACCCCAACTGATTAATAAAGAGAAATAAGTTATAACATTTTGTAGACCAACTTGTTGCCGTAATTTTTGCAGCAAGATAATGTGCAAAAATTCAACAGCAAGATGCCGTAAAAACTACAGGAAATTTTATGCAGTGCATGTTTAACCTAACCATTTTTTATTTGTGAAAGTGTTGTAATTGTATAACTAGGCAGAAGTAACAATGGGGGTAATAGCAAACAGTTAGTTTGTTCAGAGAGATGCTAAACAAATGTGACCAATGAACTATGTCTCACAGGAAAAATTTCTGTAATGCTGCTACCACTTTGTAGGGTAGGGCTAGTTACAACAGAAAATATGTTTTGTAAGCTGGAGGGTGGAATACGGCTTTTCGTCCTGTATTTCTCCCCTGATGGGCTAAATAGGTCAGGCAGGGACCATGGCAATGAGATGATAGATGAAACAGCCATCCAACTTAGGCTGGACCGGGAATTGCTAACCCTCATTTTGTATGCTAGAATAACTTACATCCAGATTTGGGTGGGATTGGTTTCAGTTTCTCATCAACTTCAGTGAGGTCCCTGAGAAGTTCTAGTAATTATGAAAATAAACAAAATTACAACAAAGTTGGCATTTGAATCAATGTATTTTAAACATGTGTCTTTGGAGTGACATCAAGGTCAAAGTCATTATGATATAGCAATGACCTTCATGTATTTCACAGTGTTTTATATTTGGAATGTTTCGGTTGGAAGGTCAAGCCTGTTTTCGATGTCATACTCTTGGCTGGATCGGCAGGGGGGGGGGGGGGGGGTGGGGTTAAAATAAAAATTAAAAACTAAGCAAGTTTATACATATGACTAAAACCAAAAGTATTGCATATCGTTCGGCAATGATTATGTTCCTGGTTGGAAAGCCAGGCCTGTTTTTTTATGTCACATTCCATCCACATGAACTCTTATGCCAGGTTGAACATGAACTTTGATGTCACGTTCCACATGAACTTTGAAGTCACGTTCCACATGAATTTTTGATGTCACGTTACTCGTGAACTTATAATCATTGGTCAATGAATTATTATTTAAGTTTAATTGTATAACCCTTGAAATTCATTGAAAAACTATTGAAGGTACTTCTAAAGCATTCTACTTATACTCACTTAAACAAATCCAATAGACTAATGAAAATTACTTTTTTTTTAATGTAGCATTTCCAATTTAAAGATTGATACATTTAATAGTGTATACTGCCTCAGCAGCAAAGCATTTTGGGATTAATACACAGAGCACCAAGGTCAATGTTGTTAGGATGGTGACCTTCATTTTGCAGAGGACCCTGAAAAATAAAATCTAGAAAATTTTACATTGAATTCTTGTCTAAGTTAAGAAATTAGTCAAGGAAGGCTGACCCAAAACTTAATCAGACAACTGCTGGTTATTTTCATTTATGTCGAATTACTTTTAACTAAGAAATAAGTTTTCTCAACATTTTGTTATGTAGAACCATTGTCAAACTGAATTTTATAGTATAGCACATTAAATTCTGTCTGCTCATGAGCTACATCCCAGCTGGATGTCAGTTGCATGAGATGTTAAATTGGAGGTGCCTTGTACTCTTTTGTCTATGCTGAGGCAAGTTAAATACCTCACCCATGTGATAGGTGTGTAAAATGGTGTGGACTCCAAGCAGCCTTATCATCTCATCATTATGTCTGCTTGGTCATATAAGCTGACTAAGCTTTAGACCCAATAGCATTGAGACATTTACCATTAAATATAAACATTAATTGCCATAATCAGTACAGTTATCACTACTATAATCTCATGTAATAAATTTAGAACTCTTTGATCCTGAAGCTCTTTTTTTCACTATTTCGTGTCATATCCCACGCCTTAGAGGTAAACAGTCTAAATTTGTTTCATCATGCAATTTTTACAGAATGAGTTTTTTAAACAAAATTTGTCCCTAGATTTTTTGGAGTTTAACACTTTCGGTTTAAGGGGGTTATTTTGACTCTATCTCAACCATCCAAAAATTGTAAGTTATAAATTAAAGGCAATGAATGGAATGGGAAATTTGTTGTGACTTTATTTGTGAGTTAGTCTTGATAATGAGGTGGTAACTGCAGTTACCTGATCAAAATACAGATTTTGCCAGGGATCAATTACCAGACCCCAGTTTAGTTTCCTGATCAAAATATGTATCTCAGCTTGATTTTGACAGGTAACTGCAGTTACCTGATCACAGTGCAGGTTCCTAATTCATGGAAAAATAACTCACCAAATGTTTTATTAAGTGACCTAGAAATACATTGCAGGGTTATCTCAAGCAATGACAAGTTGTTCTGCAGGGTGCTCTGCTTATGCAGGGAGGTAACTTCGATAACCAGATGGCGCATAATATTATGTGAAGTTGGCTCCCTGACTTCAGCTCTCTGGCAGCTTCCTGGCGAAGTGGCCAAAACACTGAAGCAAAGTTTCATAGGTAATTGAGGTCCTGATCCTAGTATAGTTACCTAGGCTGGTCCCTAGCAAACATTTTTTCTAATTTAGGTAACTGTGTTACCTGCTCAAAATACAAAATTTTACAGGCATAAGTGGCAGCTGCATGGTCATATATAGCATCATTGAGACATACGGAAGAATAACTCAACATCAAAATACATCGCCCAGTATCTCAGCTTGATTTGACAAGCAGTGAAAAGTTTTAGTTCCCTGGCAGCTCCCTGGCAGCTCCCTGGCAGCTCCCTGGCAGCTCCCTGGCAGCTCCCTGGCAGCTCCCTGGCAGCTCCCTGGCAGCTCCCTGGCGCCAGTAACACTAGGGCAAATCTGCATAGGTCACCGTAGCCCAGATAACATGCTATGTCGGCCTATGTTTGTCCGACGCCGCCTACCTAGGGCTTGCATCAATCCAATGTCAGATCCTATCTGGGAGTTACTGAACCAGTGCAGTTACCTGATCCCAAAAATTTATAGGGATGAGGTAACTGCAGCTATTTACCTGCGCTAAATACAAATTTTGCCAGGATAAATTATACCTGATCCCAGTGCAGTTTTCTGTTCCTTGGCAAAATATGTATTTCAGTTTGATTTGACAGGTAACTGTGCATCCCTAGCAAAATTTACTACTCAAAAGCTGCATCGGTAATTGCATCCTGATTCCAGTACAGTTACATGATCCAGTGCAGTAACCTGATCCATGGCACCATATATATACTTGCATTGGGATGGATAACTGAGGTTACCTGATCCCAATAAGGCATATTTTTGCCAGTGATCAGGTAACTGCAGTGTTCCCAGTGCAGTTGCCTGATCACTGGCAAAATATGAATTGGGACCTGATCCCAGTGCTTACCTGAACCCAGTGCAGTTTCCTGATCCCTGGCAATATATTGTTATCTCAGCTTGATTTTCCAGTTAACTGCAGTTACCTGATCCCCACGCATACTGGAAAATTGATAATTGGACAATTTTGTATTGGAGTGACATGAAAATACATTGCCCGTGTATCTCAGCCTGATTTACCAAGCTAGAAAATTGATTAAGTGGATTGATATGGACAATAATGCCTCATGCCAACCCGATACGCCCCCATCTCACACAGCCGGTTTTGCCGTAGTGAACCCGTAGTATTATATAACGGTTACGCAACGCGCTTCCCGGCTCCAACTCTACGGCTACCCGTGGATACCCGGCGATACCCGTCGAGTCACTCCTGGGACTCGTGGCCAAGCCGGGCTGTGAACGCTGTGTAGAATTTATATAATAGATAAGATGAGGAAAATTAATAAGGTATTCTTGTCAAAAACGCCCCCTACACTAATCGCTGTTCTTTAATGTAGATAGTTAGATAGATAGATATGTAGATATGTAGATATGTAGTCTTATTTGACGAAAATCGGACTAATATTAGGGGAGCAGCAGCCTTTTAAAGAAGCGCTCAGCCCTTCCTGCATTGATACAGTCCGGGTGTGGACGTTTGCGGGAGCACCACTGTTTGCCTCCGCCAACCTAGCTGCCTTCTCAGACAAATAACTCGCTTAATATTTAGTCTATTTTCGATCCAAAAAAACGTATGGAATCAGTATGAACTATACTACAATTCAGTCTTATCTGAAAAAAATCAGACTAATATTAGGGGAGCCTTTTAAAGTATATACAACCCCCTCCGCTGCTGCATGTACAAAATATCATTCGACGAGTGACTCGCCTGGGAACCCGGCGAGTCTATCGTACAACCCTGCGAGTCACTCCTACAACTCGGCGGGTAACTCCTGGAAGCCGTCGAAAATTTTGTAAAACATAGCCAAGATATGACAATGCTGTCAGACAGATAAGTAGATGAAGCTTATTGCATATTGTAGGCAGCTCAATTCTAATGAAACAAAAACTCACGTTATTGCTTTGTCCAAGTTATAAAAACCTCAATTAAGTTTCCCCAGGTTAATGTTGGAAAGCACCACAGTAGCTTAGTGAACATACAAACTGTTTCAATACAATATTGCCTATAAATATAATTAAACTAGTGAATGTAAAACAAGACAGACGGGTCTGCTCTCGGGTAATAGAATTGATCTTGACATAAACAAACGATAAAAGTAAACCAACAGTAGAGGAGATGAAATATGTTTTTTTTTTTTTGTGGTCTCTGGAACTTATATGAAACATCAATAGAAATATAATAATTTTATTAAAAAATATAAAATGACATTGCATAATAAAAATGGTTGAATGTTAAAAATGACAGTATATAATACGTTGTAACATTTCTGCCAGGCTTCATACTTCACTTATTTTTATTTTTTCTTATTTCATATACAGAATCGATAATATCTGTGCTTTCTAGAGAAAAAAATATAGTTTGGTTTCACTAATTTGCACAAGGAACAAATTTGTTACTTTATTATCAATATATTCTTAATGAGAAATATATTGTACATATCCCTATTTTGTTTAATTTTCTGCGTTGGGTAAAACGTGTACACTTTATTTCATATATATGGTCATTAAAACGAATTTATTGTATTTTTTAAATACATTTTTATAAAACTGGCTCTTCTGCGTTAGATAAAACAAAAAAATGTATGCCTTTTATTGCTTTCCCGGCATTAAAATATATAATTAATAACACATTGTACATTATTTTATTTTAATTTTATTTTAAACGTGAGCTGGTATTTTAAGTGTGCAATATAACTGGCCTGTGACTCTGGGTATATGGGTTCGAAACTGGCTCCCTGCAATGCTTGTGAGCCACATCTCAGTGCATGTCCCATTAGATTAAATGTTATATAATTATTGACCATTAACCATTTTGCATTTTAAAATGGTATATGTTTATATTAAAAGTAGAATTTTTCATTAATTCACTAAACTGGCAGGCAAATAATTATCTTTATTTCATGATTAATCAATATCACCAAGACCAAGGTCACCTTCACCTACTCCATGTCAACCCAAGGCACACCATACCAGGCTTTCATCCCCTCTACTCAACTATCAGACATGGCCAAAACATGGGAAACTACTTATACAGCCAAACAGCAACCTGTCAACTGAGATAAATGAAGTCCTGAAATTGCCCACACTTCACCACCGCTGAACAGCCCACGACATCCACCTGTTCCACAAAAGTATGAACAACCAATTAAACATCAGACTCCCAACAACGATTTCTCCACGTACAGGTGTCACATTCAAAACCCTTCAAGTATAACTTCTATGTCAGAACCATCCGTTTTTGGGACCACATCCCAGATAACATCTGCCAGATTGCTACATGCCTGTTGTTCAAGACTCATCAAACTACATACATGACCGGCAAGTTGTCAAAATCAACAACACCTGGATCCTCAACTAAAAACCAGTGACTGTTTTAACCAGCACCACCAGATTGTAACTTGCACAGGATTGTATGGAATGGCTTTTAACGCGCACTGTACCACACTACAGTTCAGGCTGGCTACAGCCCTTTTAAAATTAACAAGATTGAAGATGTTTCACTGCTTTTAAGCTATTTTCCAATTTCCATTACTCATAAAATTTGTGTAATAAGCCGATGAGGTTGATTAACAATTTAGCTAATTAGACTTCTTTGTAAATATATATGTCCACAAAGTAGCATCTTCAAAAACAAGTACTACATCAAAAATATAAAAAATGACTAAAGCAAAGTTGTGCAATGTCATGTGGCATTTACAATTCTGGTAAATGTTGTTCATTGTTGTGTAATTGCTTCCTAAAGGGGCATTCACACTGCCATGAATGAGTATGGCGAGTGAGCCTGGATGAAAAATTTTTTTTCTTCTTGGTCATCATTAGCCAGACGTAATTCACTCACTGAATGTACAGATATTCCTGCTAATCTGTAGATCGCTCCTGTTAGCGCTAAACATCAGTGATCATCCGTGGAGGGCAAAAACATGTTTAAAAATTTGGCGGACGTTCTACGAGTAAAATTGTCTTAGACTGCTCAGGAAATGCTTGGCAGACATCTGCCGACTGTCAGCCCTGGCACCTGGCCCATCTGTAGCCCTCTCCTCATTCACTCTTGAACCACTCGCACGGGCGATCTACGGTTGCCTCATAGATGCCTCACGGATGCCTCACAGATGCTTCATGGATGCCTCATGGATGCTTGGCAACAGACGTTCGCCAAGCGGTCGACGGATGTTTGCCGACAGTGGTCAACGGACATATTTCGAATGCTCATAATTTATACGTGATTAACGGAGACACGAGTGAGCACCTATAGCCCATTTTTTATGTCTGTGGTCACTTGTAAGTCTTATACGTGACAGTGTGAACTAGGCTTAAATTGATTCTGATAAATACGTTGTTTTACTTAATGGTTTTGTGCCTTGTTTGTGGAAACTGCATGAGCTTAACTATTATGATCCATCCAATCTAATTTGAATGAAAATCTGTCCTCATCCATGAGATAGATCTGCTGAGAAATCCTACAGAAATATATGGTAATTTTTCAAGTGGTCTTTAGCTCAGCTTCGAAATGATTAGCTCTTAAAAGTAAGTAATATCAGGCCATTGAAATTCCTAGGTCTCCTGAAGGAGTGGCAATTTCTTGAGATCCTGTTTGAGATTTATGGAAGTTACACAGTGTCATGATGTTATTAGAAGCTATGGCCAATCCCTGAGTTTCTTGTTTGCTAAAAAAAAATTTGATTCTAGAACATGTAAGTTAGTAGCCCCCTCCCTGCCCACTAGTTCACTGCTAGCTTTTGGCACACACTTGCATACGTCACATGGTCAGTTGTGGTGGGTTGCTTAGACTCAGTGTAGTCAGTATGATTGAACAAGCAGTGAAGAATGGAGTGAGAATTTATTAAAGGAAAAAAGCATATTAACTAGGGCATATCCTATTTAAATGCAAAGTGGGCGGTAGAAAACATTTTGTTTTCATTCTTTTCTCTTTTTTGATAACATAGTTTATTACGTATCTTTTTCGAGATATTTTCCTCTACATATTATCTAAATTAAAAATCTACTTTGGTTCAAGAACCATATTATTTATTTGATCAAATATTCGGAAAAAAATAGGTGCAACTAGGTTTTTTTTTTGTTTTTGTTTTTTGCTGCTCCTCTTTAAGTCCTTGGTTTGAATCTTAATTGCGCATTGCATTGTGTTGGCCACTAGGGTTCGAGGCCTTAACCCTTACTACTTTTTCAGCCAAATGTGACGTATGCAAGTGTGGGCTCAAAGTAAGCAATAAACTGGTGGGTGAAGAGAGGGCCACTCAATTAAAATATATAAAACTTGCTGCGAAACCATCTGGCCCCCTTTAATCTTCAAGACCCTCTCTGAGATCAACAATTATTTGGCAAACAACAAACTTGGGGATTGGCCAGAGCTTCTTATAACATGGTGACAGAAATGTGGTCAGTTTGATAAAATGCCCTTTTCGCATTACATTTGGTGTAAACAACAGACTTTTTGATCTGCCCTCTCTGATGCACAACTACGGGATGTAAAGCCTGTGTAACCCACCCATTTACTTATCAAATTTATCAAGAAGTAGTGGGTTTGAGTCACATTTTGATGTTTTAGCGGAGAAGTGAAACTACTTAGGCCTATTCATTTGTTATAAGCGGGTGACTGCACAGATATTTTTATGGAAAAAAAGTTACATGTCAAGATGACTCAGGTACAGAAGTAGGACATGACTATAACACAAATTTTAACATTCACAGTAGGAATGTAACCCTAACCTTTCGAAAAATGCTATTTTGGGCATTACTGCGCTGGAAAAAGGATAAAATATTACAATCCCGTTACACTAGTAGAAATTTCTGTTGTGAAATAACAACCTAGCTGATTTTCCTGTTGTTCTGAGTGGGATATACCCACCGAAAATGTTAGTTAACCCCCTCCTGAACGCAAACTGTACAGTGGTGCAAAAATGTTTCTGTTCAACCGTTAAATGAGAACTCGTCTACCTAATAGACCTGTATGGACTATTTTACCAGGGCTATGGATATTACATTTTTTGTTAGCAAGTTAGCATACAATAAGACCAAGGCTACTGACTTGCCAAGAGCAACTTATACTCTCCCCTGCGCAACTGCCTTCAAGGATGGCCAGTTTTAGTCAAAAACATGTAACTCCTCAAAAATGGCACTGTCATACAAAAACAATTTTCCTTATTATTCTAAGTGATTTTTTTTTCATGATTAACTAAGGAAGGCAAGTACTATGACAGAACTATTTGAAATGATTGGTCAACCAGGGTGTGCTTTTGCAATCTCTAGTGGCAGCTAATTTGCATATTTCACCATCTACAAACACGATGGAGCTTCATGATTGGCCAATATCTTCCAACCACACTGTTCTGTCTGCTTAGAGCCAATTAAGTGACCTAACTGAGCAATCTTAGTTTAAGAATTGAGTGTACTCAATGCAAACAAAACTAATTGATATGCAATTATAAGAAGAGTAGTACTTGCCTTCCTTAGTTATTCAGATTAAACTGGTCATTCACCAATTGAATGTGACACCTCTCACCAAATGAATGCTGCTGCCACGAAGAGGTTTAGTTGGCCCCTTCACCTGGAAGGTTGGCCTCTTCAAGGTTAAGGTTGGGGAGGCTGGCCCCTTCACCTGGGAGGTTGACCCTTTCAAGGTTAAGGTTGGGGAGGCTGGCCCATGCACCTGGGAGGTTGACCCCTTCAAGGTTAAGGTTGGGGAGGCTGGCCCATGCACGAAGACAGGTTGGGCTCTCTTCATCGAGTAGTCTTGGTGTGGCGATGACTGCTCATCGGCTCCCTCACCTTACCTTCCCCATTCAGCCTACAAGCAGACATATTGGACCCTAATTTTTGGTGTCTTCTCTCTGACCTTTCTCCCAACTTTGACTGGAGACTAGTGCAATGGGGCGAATGACTCGCCCATCGGCTTCAGGGGTACTCACGGTGTCTCACCAAATGATCTTCACCAAAGCATCTGCAGTGCCAATAGCAAACTGTGAAATACCGGTTGGTAACAATGTCAAATTATTTCCAGATGACATCTACAAAAATCTACTGTGAATCCTATACTATTGCACTGTTGTGTTTCATTTCTTAGAGTAATATTTCCGCTGAAATAGTGCTTAAAACATCTCAATTTATTATAAGATTTTAAAAATTTTGTTATCATTTTCCTCAATTGTTTTTTCAGACCAAACTATAGAAAAAATTCTGATACCATGGCATTCGGTGTCATTCCGTGGAATGAGGGAGTTGAGGAAATGAGAACTTTGTAATTTTGGAAGGACCTTTTTTGTGAATTTGTTGTCGACTTTTTGCTTCTTTCTTTCGTAACGATGGCTGCAGCTTCTGCGATTCTCACAAATCAAGAAGTCAGTGCTACTTTAATAATCGCTTTCACTGGAGATTTTGGAGTATTTGTTCGCATCGAGCCTTTCGGTCACATCCAAGAATCCGTCATGAATCCAATTGTTGGGTTGGTGTTTGTGTATACGAAAAGGATCTCGGTGGTAAGATGTAAGTTTAAAAAACTGCATGTATGTTTTAAAACAATGGATCGATTACCTAGGCAGATAAATCAACATCAACATAGGTTTCAACAATATTACATTGTGATGTGCACGATTTTTTCTATATATTTGTAAAAGATGCGACACAAATGACACTGAAGATGAGTTTCATTGTTTGATAATTTGTAGAAATTGGGAAACAGCTAGAATGGATCTCTACCAAGTAGCTTATAAATATATTGAAGACTTCACTATCTTTCACCCCAAAGAACAACTCTTAAAAATAATGATTAATAAAAACTCAGAAATGATTTATGCATTAGGTAAATTTTTAAACATAGTCCTAAAAACTGATAATATCGTTTAATGTACATTTTCATTCATAAAGTTCACCACATGGTCATGGGTAGCTGTAGGCACTGGACATGCGGACTTGTGGTTTGATTTGTGGTTGCATGGTGCATGCTTGATTGTTTGTTTGTAAATATATTTGGATGTTGATAGGCTTGTTTATTTAATTTATTGCTGCTCCAAATAAGGATTTGTACATATAATTATTTTTACTATTATTATTATTATATATAGTTCCTAAATAGACAATATAAAATCTGTACATATGTAAATACCCACTCCTGCTGCTTATTTGTATTCAGTATTAATCTTCTATGGTGCATATATTTCTGCTAATTACCCTGATGGTGCCTTGTTTTTTTCATATGCTTATAGTTGTACATAATTATCAAAAGATGCTTTTAATATGTAACTAAATTATGTTCATGTAGATTGTTCTTTTATTTTACTTAATCATTATATATATGTATATTTTTATTTTTTTATCCTTGTATTTTATTTTTTATGACACATGTATCTCTTTGATGCTCTGAGGTCAATAAAATTCTATATATATATTCGCTGACTTGGCTGGAGCTATGGCTGGAACTGCAGTGACATACAAGTGAGTTGTGCAGTCATTCAGAAATTAATCAGATACCTTAGACTTTGACAAAAGTGAAACTGTATTGATGGAGCCTAGGATGACATTGTAGGAAAACCACACGAGTCACTGATCTGTTTGACAGATCAGACGAGGTGGGTTTGTACCACCCTCTGAGTCTGATCTTTTATTCCCCAAATAATTTGAACCATGTGGAATTTTTAATTTTGAAATCGGAAATGAAACAAGACTGAATGCAGCGTCAACAATGTCATGAACGTCTTCGATTCGCAATTATTTTAAGCCATAATTCAGTTAATTCTTGTCTGATTTAAAATAATTTTGCTTTTTGATGTAGCTTAATTCATAGCTTTTGACTCTAATATTGTTATTAATATATCAGACAAACTGTAGTCGCATGGCTGGGTTTTCGGATTTATTCCCCAATTGCAGCCATATCACCTAAAAGAGCAGCCCTACAAACATTTTTATATTTGTATGATATTATGTCAATATTAGAAATTCCTCGGCCCAATATTATTTGAGAATATTATATAAGGTTAAAATGTGGACAGTTATAAGCTGATTTTGACCTTATCTGTAATATTTTCAACTGTTAGTTTCATGATATCATCTTAATATTTCCTAAAATATTAGAATTTAAGGTTTAACTAACATTTTCACAATGTTTGAATAATATTATTCTGATATTAGACAAATATTATATCATAACATTTGCCTAAGGTTTGACCAAGGTTTCACAAATGTTAGTCAATATATTAGTTACTAACATGATGCCGATATTTACCCAAGCATCTGAAAACATTAGTCCGACCTTATTTATAATATTTTGCATAATGTTGAAAGGAGCTTTTTGTAAAGATTACATAACATTATCTTCTTATCAGACTCATATTTTTCGAAGGTTTAAATTACTACTGATATAATATGTATGATAAATGATATAATATTCTGCAACAGATCTCATTATGATCAAGTAACAAACAATACAAATCATTTCTCTCTCACAAATTTATTTTGACTGTAAAACAACAAAATAAAAACAGTATAATACAAAATGTAGCAACATTCAAGTGACACAAGATTTAATGACCCTCTTCTTTAATAACATGTAAGAATACATCTTTATGACAAGCATCGATCTAATAACACTAAAGTCTTATATTTTGCTCATTACATGTAATCATGGTAATGTAGTTTACTGAACCCAGGTTAAAAAACCTCTTAGTTCAGATCGTTGTAGATAGGTTGGTGATATGTGCATGCGTGGAGTGCAGGTTAAAATCAGTACAAATTTGGGGTATGATAAAGACTCAGTATTCTTTGAAAACTAATGAAATGTATAATTGCAACAAAGTCATGTCTGCATATGGGGTTTTACACATTTTTAAAACCAGTCTTCCCGGGTGTAAGGGCTTAATTGTCATATTTCACTGTACAGTCAGAGTTCATGGACCCAACAAATAGTCTCCAGGGTTATGTCATTAGTCAATGCACTGCAGATGTAGTATTTCTGAAATCTGGAAGATCAAAGCTGTTAAACTGTCTGTTGCCTTGCAATTTTCTGAAATACAGTAAAAGATACATTCTGTAAATTTTATAGGTATGCATTGATAAGTCCTGTAATTATATAAATTTGGTACTGTGTAAGTGCCCTCCTGAACGATGATTATGACAATTATGTTTGAATATTTACCTTGAAACTTTGATCAGGATGTGCATTTGGATGGCATGGCAACTGATGTTGAAAAGTAACCTGCAAATGATAAAATTTGAATTAATATGTGTGTGGCTTTCTCAGATGTTTTCAACTTTGCAAATAAATGGAACATTTACCAAAGAACTCCGTACTCAGAACTCGGAATCAATTTACTCATACCAATGTTTACCCTACCTGGAATCTGGATCTTCACTGGTATTTGGAGGATTGATCGTCATTTTAGACGTAA
The DNA here is from genome assembly GCA_932294295.1 of Alitta virens. Lineage (NCBI taxonomy): Eukaryota > Metazoa > Annelida > Polychaeta > Phyllodocida > Nereididae > Alitta > Alitta virens. Next base: position 8,684,885 of record OW028582.1, read on the forward strand.
CATCTGAAAAGAGAACAATTTTATAAATCATCTTATCTTTTAATATATATATCCTAAAAAAATTATCTTATACCTTATATTAATTGATCTACATTGATCTGTATTTCTACATCACAAAGTCCTACACCGCACAAATCCAAGGCCAGTTGTTTGGGCAGAAAGCATACAGCAGTTATCAGTAGGTGGCAGCACATGCCCTGACATATAAAAGCTATTATTATTACTCAAATTCATGTAAAAGAAATGGAGAAACAATATGATATAGCATTTAATATTCACAAAATTTCCATTGACAGCAATGAAACCATTTAAATTATCATGACATGATACCATGACATATTTAAATCAATTATCACTAGGTGGCAGCACAATGCCATGATCACCACTGATCAAAACTGTAATCCAATCACACAAAGGAATTTGTCAAAATCTACCAATCATATATCACAGATAATTGTTTTGATCATGTTTGCACAGAATGTTTGCAGCAATTTTAGGTAAATCGCCGCACATGAGCTGATATTAATTTATTTTAAAACTCATTTTTATATATTATTTAAAAATGGATTGATCAGCATTGAAATTCGGTATTTAAACACTCATTGGCAAAAATGACAGCTGGACACTGATTGAATTATCATGGCATGAGACCATGACATATTTAAAGCAATAATCACCAGGTGGCGACACAATGCCATGGCTCCAGGATCTTTGTTGATCAAACTGCATGATTGATCTCATCAAAGAACTTTATAATTATAAAGCATTATTCTTTGTGATTGTCAGCTAATGAGGAGATATGGGTTTTTAATGAAATGATACAAGGCTTGATCATAACACCAATCATACAAAAGCACATGGATCCACAAAATAATTAGTTATCAAAGATTATGTAATGATATAGAATGTCACACAATAAACTATATATGCATTTTGCAGAATGTTGTGCATATGGATCATATAAAAGCAAAATATGGCCAACATAATGTCACTTAGCAATTTATTATATATACTCATTTGAAAGTGGATTATATTTAATATACATATTCATAGTACTATTCAAATCATAATTTAGAACATTATATGTTTAACCCCCTCTAGTGAGCAATTATCATGCCATAATATATGCTAATGAGTGTTCTGCTTCAGTTAATTTCAAGATATCTGGGTCTAATTGAGGGGGTTATGCAAGTTGCACATGTAATGTGATACCATTGCACAGTCTAATGCAGTTTATTGTTCTTGTATAGTTTCTATCTAATTCTAGAGAAAACAAAGCTATGCATTAGACATGAACTCTAATTGACAACAACCTATGCTTTGCAAAGATATATAATAAATTGTTAATGTCATAATTCACTTTAATAAAGATTTCTTATCCTTATTATAATTACTAAATTGATTTAATTATTTTAGGTTATTCATATTTAAAATTCAAGCTAAACTAATTAATATTGTTATAATTCAAGACTTTTGGTTCTTGAATGTTTATAAAGTATGCAAATTTAGATAGATAGATATAGATATAGATAGATATATAGATCGTTTGATTGTTTGATTTATTGACTGATTGATTGATTGATTGATTGATAGATAGATAGATAGAAGATAGATTGATATTAGAAATGAAGATAATTATATGCAATCTGAAAAAAAAGGGTAACTTACCTACATTATGTGCATGTTCACTTTGTAGCATGCCAGTCCTTGCAATGTCTGTCCAAGTTCACCTGTGTATAAGCTGTTAACTGCTGTTGTCTCCAGTGCTGACTGCAGAGTGGAGAGGGGTCCAAGGAGGGAGGGGGTCAATTGCCCAGTCTGTGTCTAATTATTGCATGTTAACCTGCCTGAAGCAGGGAAGCCACTCATGCATGGATACATGAGTGATTGAGACTTAATTTATATATTTTGCTACTGGGTTATCCAGTAACAATGCATTACATCAGTGTGGGTAGCTGTTTCTCTTTTAAAAACAAAACAAATGTTGAATTTTATTAAGGATAACCTCTACCCACATTTAAGTTATTATAGAAATTAAATAAATTATCACAGGAAAGTGTAATTATGTATTGAAATTAAATCACTTGCATATTAAAAAACTTGATGTGAGCATTATATGCTCTACACTTTTAAAATAGAAAGTATTTTACCTATTAGTGCATGGGCATGTTTTATTTTTTCACAAAGAGGGAAATATACAATCTCTTCTGTGGCCAAGTAGGTAGAGTGCTGGCTTGCCAATCACAACTTCGTGGGTTCAATCCTAACACTTGGTTTTGCTGAAGTCCTACTTTTTTTCCAAATATCTTAGTTTATGATTTGCTGATAAGCTATTTACTGATATTTTAGCAGTCATGCATGTGTTAATTATTTTGACAATGTCTATAATAAATTTTCATAAAAATAGTAAGTGCTCTTTTATTAATAATTATACAATTGCATACGTAAGTATGTCATATATCTTATAAGTTTGAAAATGAATTTTGTACTGACAAATATTAATCTGAATATCTTTCAAGCTTATTATAGGAAAACATAATTCCCATCTCGAAAAAAACTGCAAAAATGTTGGATTGACAATAAGAAAGAATATTATGGTTGATTAAAATATAAATATTTAAACTATCATGAATATGACCTGAATTTCCAACATGTGGCAAATATTAGAATAAATATTTGCAGAAATACTTTGATATTATTAAATCATTATTACACCAAATATTTCTCATAATTGTTATGATAATTTTCAGTTAGCATATTTTCATGACATATTTCTCAATATTTAGCAAATATTATAATTTAAACTTTCCTGTAATACCTGGTCAGTATTAAATCAACATTAACATAAATATTTTTCTGAAGTACCCTGGTAATGTTTTCAATTAACAAGCCTTTAATATTAACTCGTAATATCCAATGAATATTTTGTTTAATATTTTTTCTTATGTTATCATCGTGTTAAAATAACATCAAAATCGAATGTTTGATATATCATTTCTCTGATGTTTGAAAATCATATCTGTATAATAACTACTCCTAATATGCTATGAACATTAAGTTTAATATTTTCTATGATGTTAATATTATGTCAATGCAACATTAAATGTAATGTTATTTAAAGACCTTCTCATAAGATTTAAATTTGAGGTGTGCTTGACCTTTGAGACTAATGTTAAGGCAATATGTTAGTTAATATTTTCACCGATACCACAGTAACCTTCAAATCATATTTTACTTTGATATTAGAGTCTAACATTAAAGTCATCTTGAGAATTTTCATCTTGATGAGATTATTAGTAAATATTCAATCAATATTTAAGAATAAGGATATTTTTAAATATTACAGAAATATTAGCAGAACCTTAAATAATAATATTTTCTGCTAATGTCGGCACAACCTTCTCCAGACATTAATGAAATGTTATGGCAATCTCAGCAGCACCTTAGACAATAATATTTCCATGAAATATTCAACTAAGGTCTGCTAAATATAGTTGGAAATATTTTTGAAATATTATATGTTTGCAGGGAGGTGATACGGGCCGGGTGATCTGCTTTTCATAGCATGTCCAAATATGGAAGAAACGCCTACTGCCAAAAACCGCCCATGCGACTACAGTTTGTCTGATAGATTGATAACAATTGTATATTCTAATATTATGAATTTATCTAAATAACGAAGTTAATATTTTGAAAATCGGACAAGAATTGACTGAGTTATGCATATTGTTCCAAGGTATTTATCAAATCTTACAATTCCCCCCTCTAACATCAATGGACTCACCCTATGTGATTCTGATTTCCCGGAAATCGGCATGCTTCATTTTGGTTTGAGGGGTGAAAGCTTATTTTTTATAATTTTAGTGGTTATGTCTGCAGACTGTTCTGTCAATTCACCTCATCATGCCCATGTAGCTGTACAAGATACCATTTTAAGAATGACTGGAGTGTAAATCTTGATAATTTTCCTAAATGACGTATGTAATATAAATTCAATTTTGGCACAGAATTATACAATCAAGTTTATCTCTCCAAATCTGAAAGATCATTCAAGTCATGTCACAATTCTGTAGTCTGTGCGGGATATTGTGAAGAAAGATCAGAATTTTTTAATAAATTATCAAAATCCCTGTCTTTGTTTAGATCCTGCTTCTTTATTAGTTGAAATAATGAGTAGTAAACAGTTATGTTATAAGAAAAGGTCCCAGCATAATTTATACAAATTGAGTTTATAGAATGCCATGTTTGATTTGTACGAAGACCAGATCTTTTATTTATTGATTTTACTTTACCTTTGGAATGTTTATGTGGTTTTCTGTGGGGTTTTGGACCTTGTAACATATATATTTGATTATATTATTACTTTATTATAACTATCGATATTTACCTGTATGTAACTTAATTAATGCAGAAATATGATTTTTTTTTTTATGCCACCAGTGACATACATAATGTATAGGCCTGTTATGCCGGGCAATTGTACATGTACTTCTTTGCATGACATTTAAATAAAAAATTGTTGAGTTCAGTTGAGAATTGTGGCTTAAAAACTGAAAGTACTATAATTTAGCTATGGTATTAGTAAAATTTCACTGATGTAAGAATCATAACCAAAGGCCCAGAGGCCGCAAGCTCAACCAGGCAGGAAGTCACATGACCCACTATTATTGTGGATTTAAGAAAAATGTCCAACGGCTTGGCAAACGTCATCGATTCATATAATAAAACCACAGCTCCCCCTTACACAGGACCAACTACAGTTGTACATAGCTCAACTGCACTCCCAATCCTATAAGCACTCCACAATACTGACTCACATGTCCGCCATATCTTACATGCATAAAATCCAACAGTTACCGGATCCAACCGCCACCTTCCCAATAACAAAATTCCTTATCGGGGTTAAAAACCTCCAGCAGCCAACTGCAGACATCAGGCGACCAATAACTCGGACTATATTACTGGGGCTAATTGAAGCCCTCAAAGTATGCACAACCAACCAATATGAAAGCCACCTATACACCTCGCTTTTCACACTAATGTATTATGCCTGTCTGCGAGCCAGTGAAGTCATAAACACTGAAACCCCACAGCATATCCTTCAGCTGTCGAGTGTGGTCTACGACGCCACCAAGAACTCATATCAAATCACTTTTGACAGCTACAAACACAGCACCTCGGATGCGGCAACCATCATCCTATCACCCACCAAAACAACTGACTGCCCAGTCCAGGCCCTACGTCAGTATCTGACTCACCAGGGTGCTCATTCAGGACACCTCTACATTAATAAATCTGTCCCCGTCAGTCGTACTACTCTCCTGAATAAACTACACACCTGCCTCCGCTTCATAAATCTCTCGACCGATCACTACAACATCCATTTGTTTCGTATAGGGCGAACAACCGACCTAGCCCAACACAACACCCCGCTTGCCACAATCCAGCGCCTTGGCCGTTGGAAATCAAATGCCTACCTCCGATATATCCGTCCACCCAGTGTCACCACCGTCCCCGAACCCCAGCAACTCAGACAGCCCAGTAGCTGTTGAGATTTCTCATTGCACAAAACATCACTCCATCCGATGTCTCCACAACTCGGACAGCCCAGCAGCTGTTGAGAAAAGATATCGCTTAAACCACAACAAATATACCGTCCACCGCTCGGACAGCCCGGTAGCTGTTGAGCTACCTCCTTTTCACCACAAATCTACATATATCAGTCCATCCAAAGTTCGCCACAGCTCCATATCTCGGACAGCCCAGTAGTTGTTGAGATGTACTGGACTAACTACCTACAGCCGCAGCTACCACTATCATATGGCTGTGCGTCTGCAAGTGACTTTTTAACTCACACTTACTTGCATTTTTGGTCTAACTCAAACTGTGTAACAGTATTACATTAACTTACAACTGCTACAGTATTAGTTCAGATCACAGTATTCAAACACGTATATCTTAGTGTAAATTAGTACAACACATATTTCAATTATCATGTACTTTTGTTTTGATCATTACCAGTAATGTTCCATGCATGTATATCAAACTAGCCACACGTAGCATACTAGACTACTATCATCATTCGCATCATTCGGACAGCCAAGCAGCTGTTGAGTCGATGCCTTAGACATATTTCTTTCACTATGTTATTTTCCTTTTTACTCTTCTCCTTGTGGCACCAGCCCTTGCTTAGCTTCTGGCCATTTCTTTTTGTACATGCTGCCACAAGTTTAATTCAAAATTACTAACAAACTTAGTATGTTTCTTACTTTTATATATATCCACAGGGGTTTTCAAATACCTAAGACATTTTATGTATGATTTCGTGTTATACATGATCACTGTATTTCAATATCGCCTGCAGCCTATTGCTGAAGGCATACCATGTAAATTTTAAACAAATAAAACCCCTGTAATTTATAACACCAAAACTACTTTGTTCGTCGTTGCTTGGGGGCAAGGAACAAATAATCATTTTCAGTAAAAAATGAGTTTGTCTAGGCCCCCACGCAACATCTAGTCACCCTGCACCATGTCACATGACCAACTTAAATACCCATGATCCCTCAGTCTTCTTCAACTATTCACAACATTTATAACAAAAACTATTCAGGTTCGTTTACAACCACTTACTATTTAAAACCCACTGCCACCCCGGCCTCCTACCATATATCATAATCTTAATACTTTTTATGGCCATTTCTTTTTGTACATGCTGCCACAAGTTTAATTCAAAATTACTAACAAACTTTGTATGTTTCTTACTTTTATATATATCCACAGGGGTTTTCAAATACCTAAGACATTTTATGTATGATTTCGTGTAATACATGATCACTGTATTTCAATATCGCCTGCAGCCTATTGCTGAAGGCATACCATGTAAATTTTAAACAAATAAAACCCCTGTAATTTATAACACCAAAACTACTTTGTTCGTCGTTGCTTGGGGGCAAGGGACAAATATAATAATCTCGTCATATAGTATAGCTCTTAAGCTTTCATTTGGTGTATTCAGATCGAAAACAAACCAAATATTAAGCGAGATACACATAGGCGATGGCGGAGCATAAGGTTCTCTGGCGTCACGGCGAACATCATGAAGAGCGTCGCCCGATTCTAGACTTTTAAAAGATCTTGCATAAACAGAGCAATATACCACCATTTAGTATAGCTCATGCTGATTCTGATTTTTCGGATCGAAAACAGACCAAATACTAAGGGAGAGAGGCAGGAGAAGACAGGTCAGCAGGCGGCCGCAAAAAAGCAATGATTGTAGATCCCCTGGATTGTGTTGTGCAGCCAATATAATTTATGTAGATGCCAAAGGGAAGAGGGCCTAATATAGAGCCTTGTGGAATGCCTCACGTAACGTTAGAGATTCGGATATATTATTATTTAATTATACATATTGCTTTCGATTACAAGATAACTTCTTAAAAGATCATACAATTTATTTCTTAATCGATAATATGATAATTTATGTTATAAAATGTTATGGTCCAGGTATCAAAGGCCTTTGAGAGGTCTAAGTAAATAGTTATAGGTAATTTGTTATTGTCCATATCTACAATTATTCTGTTGACCATCTCTAGCACAGATAATTCTGTCTAGTGAGAGTTTCTGAAACCAGATTGACTTGAACAAAATAACTTATTATCAGTGAAGATTCGATTGTGCATAATCCTCTCAAAGACCTTTGATATGCTGGGTAGAATTGATATGGATCTATAATTGTCAAATATCTGATCGTTATTTTTTTTATGCAATACAATGGTGTTTATAGTTAGCAACTGTAGTGAAGCCGTCATTGCCGAAGAGGCACTCGTGGCATACTCCAATCACACGTGAGACACTCGTAGAAGCCGGCGGGTTAACGGTCGCACACATGGGTGTCAAGAAACCGGCGGGAGAGGTACGTTTGCGATGATTAAACCGGCTTCTACGTGTAAACTCACTTGTACAGTGTACCATGGATAAGTCACCGGTTTCTACGTATAGAAAAATCAATACCTACGTACACTACGGGTAACTCAGGTGTGGCATGAGTAAGTCACTGGCTGGTACGTTAACGACGGGTGCAGGACAGTTGCAGGACGGTTGCAGGGCCGGTTGGATTGTCACGTGACCTCGGCCAGCAGTATTTAACCATTCGCAGTGAGGCAAACTTCATTCACACCTCTGCCTTTGATAGAAACTGATCGACCTTGTTGCTGTTCCTGTTTAAACTTCACCTTTTCACCATGGGACCCAAGAAGAGACACAATCTTGAAAAGTAAAAAGTCACAGAAGAATAGCCTTCTGCACTTGCCTCTGGGGAAGAATTATTTGAGTCTGAAGAATCCAGTGTTCCTGCAGCTCTTGCTAGTCCTGCCAGTTCTACTTATTACGGTCCTACCAAGTCTCCTGCCATGTCTCCTGCCAAGTCTCCTGCCAGGTCTCCTGCCAAGTCTCCTGCCATGTCTCCTGCCAGGTCCAGGTCTTCTGCCAAGTATCCTGCCAAGTCGTCTGCCAAGTCTTCTGCAAAGTCTACTGCCAAGTCCACTGCCAAGTCTTCTGCCAAGAAGAAAGACTGAGAAGCTTTTTCTGCCTCTCAATGATGAGCAAAGCATCACTGACTGGTACCGGGAGAATGACAGATTCTATGACAGGACCAGACGTGACTACAAGGATCATCGGAGGAAGATGAAGCTCATCGATGACAAGGCACAGACCCTCATTGTCCCCTGTACTGGGCAACAGCAGCAGTTGATTATTCAGCAGCAGCAGTAGGCCCAGATGTTTCAGCCGACGTTCAGCCAGTTCCAGCAGGCTACTCCTGAGAAACAATGACTACCTTGCAGACGATGTCTGCAGAGCTGTCCGCTTCAGCTTCTTTACAGCCTACAGGAGCTTCTTCAATTGCCATGTTCCAGCCTGCAGGGACCTAACAGTCTTCTGGACCTGGGCCTTCATCTTCATTGGGTGTCTTCTCTGTACCTTCTCCAGTGGTGCCTGGTTCTTCTTCCTTGAACCCTCCTTCAGTGGGATCCTTGCTGTCTGGCAGTGACAACCTTCCTGCCAGTTCGACTCATCTAAACATGAGCAGCCTGATGAACTCATCCTTCCATATGACTCAGATGTCTCCGAAGAAGTAATCACCTTATCCTGTTCCTGTTCCCGTAAATGTTCCAGTAGAAAAAACAAGAAAACTCCAAAAAAATGTATGGCCTTTTTCAAGGCCACCAAATCCTCCCAAACGCTTCTCAGTCTTTCTTCTTGGCTTCTTCTAAAGTGGCGGAGGAGGCCTGGGTGGTAGGAAATTGACTGGCATCACTATCATCATCTTCTTCTTGGGTGTCTCTGTTCTCCTTGTCTACATCAAAATCTTCATCTCTGTCACTGTCATCCATGTCAACATCAGAAGACTTGGCAGTGGACTTGGCAGAAGGCTTGGCAGGATACTTGGCAGAAGACTTGGCAGAAGACCTAGCAGGAGACCTGGCAGGAGACTTGGCTGGAAACCTTGCAGGAGATGTGGCAGGAGCGTGATAAGTAGAATTGGCAGGACTAGCAGGAGCTGCACGAACACTGGATTCTTCAGACTCAAACAATTCTTCCCCAGAGGCAAGTGCAGAAGAAGGCTCTTCTTTCGTGACTTTTTTTCTTTCCAAGATTGCATCTTCTTTGGTCCCATGGTGAAATGGTAAAGTTGAAACAGCAAACAGCAGCAGAGTAGAATACGGCGAGGTCGATCAGTTTCTGTCAAAGGCAGAGGTGTTAATGAAGTTTGCGTCACTGTGACTGATTATATACTGCTAGTCACGTGACAATCCAACTGGCTCTGCAACTGTCCTTCACCTGTACTTCACCTGTCGTTCACCTAGCAGCCTTTGACTTACTCGTGGCACACGCGAGTCACACTTAGAGTACGTAGGTATTGATTTTTCTATACGTAGAAACCACTGACTTATCCGTGATACACGTGAGTGCACACGTAGAAGCCGACGGTTTAATCGTCGCACACGTACCTCTCCCGCCGGGTTCTTGACACCCACATATGCGACGGTTAACCTGCCAGCTTCTACGAGTGTCTCACATGTGACTTGGCGTATGCCACGACTACCTCAACGGCAACGACGGCTTCACTATGGTTGCTAACTATAAACAATCACCCGCGAGTTTTCTACGGAATTTTGATCCGTCGATTTTGGCAGTTGTTCTCGGTTCGGGGACGACTGCGAGGGATCGAGTAAGTGTGTTCACCGTCTTCTACGACAACCTCCCAATAACCACGGTTGCAGTATGAATGGCTAAAATTGCGAAATATTACAACATTATACGAGAGCAATACGGCTTCTCCGGGAAAACTGGTTATGTGAGAACCCCCCTTTATTGAAGGCAAAGAGTTCAATAGAGAGACAGATAAAGAGAATTTCTCATTAATTAATGATGACCATTTGACCATCTTTGTTGACGAGTTTACTAACTTTGATAACAACTTGGCTGGCTTAGATGACGACTTAAACTAAGCAAGATGACCACTTTGCTTGATTGTGCCAACTTCACTTGAGTGTTGACGAGTTTACTAACTAATAGAGACGACTTCACTTTTTTGGGGACGACTTCAACAGATGCGACTTTGTCTGTCGACTTGACCAACAATCCGGGCGAGTTGTCTGGTGGACGACTTGACTAAACTCCGTTATGTTAGTTGGCCATTTGGCCCTCCTCTGAGACATTGGCTTCATGTAGTACATGTGTATTGCTGCTTGTTGCAATGTGTAGTTCTTAGATTATCCACTAGGGTCGCAGGGGCGCCATGTTGGAAGCGCTCTCTTGTGTGTTGTGTTGTTAAATGTATTGGATAAGAAATAAAGCATGTGTTTGTTCATTTTTATCGAAAGATGGCGCTTGTCTGGTGCATAGCACCGGTCTTTCTAATAACTCACGCAAAGCATCGAGGGATAACGTAAAAAAAGGATTGTTGAATAAGCGTCGCAACGCTGTTAACACGCTTATTCAGTGACATTCACGAAAGTATTATGTCATGGAGCTGGTAGAATTCTCTTCTCAAATTGTGAAATTTTGTCACGTTGATATAATTTGGGGGAAGAAAAAACTGGTGCAGTAAGTGGCTTCTTGCAATAAAAAAAATGTGCGTAGGAATTGCACTACTTCAAGTGTAGACATTTCCCTCCTAGATTCTGGGGGAGCTGCAAATCGGTTATGAGAAAGGCCGGTGCTTCACTTTCGGAAGAAACCGCGTGTTTGCTTAGCTTGAATCTGAACCATTTATTAATGCACCAGCCAGGTGAAGATCGTAACATGCTGTCAGAAGTGTAGTTACTGGCTCAACCTAGGGATCTTCTGTGCTGTGCGTGATTGTCAGCCGTGTTCTGCTGCACTGTGAGTGTTTTTTGTGCTGTGACCTGCTATAGTATGCCTGTTGATGGAAATGGTGGTGAGGACGGCCCTGATGCCAATGAACGTCGTGTGGTGGAAATTAAACTATATGTGGGTATGAACTGGAAATTGTTTAAGCAAAAATGGGAAAACTTTGCTGCTATCACATATCTCAACTGGAAACCGGCCAATTATCAGCGATCACTGTTACTGAATACACTTGGAGATAAAGCTCTGAAACTGTATTTAATGGCTTCCCGTTTGAAAAGGCTGAAGTGGAGCGCACAACTGATGATATAATCAGAGACAATACCCCTGATATAATTAAGGCCTTTGATGACTTTGCTATTGGAGAATGCAATGTTATCTATGAGAGATTTATGTTTCATTGTCGGAAACAAGGTGCCACGGAACCTGTGGAAGCATTTATAGCGGCTCTAAGGATTTTTATCAAGACTTGTGATTTCTGACCAGTGTGTGAACTCTATCGTAAGGGACCAAATTGTTTTTGGTGTCAAAGACTCAGAAAGGATCAGTTGTTGAAAATTAGGAACTTGACCTTTACCAGACTGCATCACTCAATGTAAGCTCAACGAGAATCACCGAGAATGCTGCTGAACATTCTAAAGTATTGCGTCCTGAATCCGTACATAAAGCTGGTGCAAGACCCAAACAGCGACAATTCAAGGCAAGAGATGCCAAAGATGCCAAAGGCAAGAGATTTAAGGACAAGTCAGAGAGGGAATGTAAATTCTGTACGTCGACTCGCGAAATGAAACGGGAATTGTGCCCAGCATTCGGTAGGACTTGTTCGAAATGTAAAGGGAAGGACCATTTTGCTGCGAAATGCAGAGCATCCAAGAAGCGTATTCAAGCAGTGCCTTTGGAGAGCGAAGGAACCGACAGTAGTGACTATGAGCCTGTCGATTGTGTGTCAACTGAGGAATCGACTGTGTTTTGTGTGTCGAACAAGCTTATCAAGGCTGGAATGCTAGTGAATGGAACGCCAGTCACTTTCCAGTTGGATACTAGAGCTTCTGTGAATTTGTTAAATGTGAAGTATGTGAAGCGCGACAAGATCCAACCCACTTCCAAGACTTCAGTGATGTGGAATGGTTCTCAGATGAAGCCTCTTGGGGAAAGTCGAGTGAAAGTAGTGAACCCCAAGAATGATGGTCGTTTTGCTGTGAACTTTGTTATTGTGCAAGAAGATCTCCACCCATTGCTTGGTGCATCTGCAATTCAAAAGATGGGTCTTATTACAGTGCACAAAAATCAATTTGAGATGGTTGTTCAAGTATCACGTGACAATGATATCGTGCAAGAATTTAAAGAGATGCCAAGGCCAACAGATGTTACTGCTGTGCAACGTCTAGGCGGATTTGTTAACTATAAGGCTAGGTTCCTGCCAAAGAACTCTGATGTGATGGCTCCAATTCGCAATCTCACCAAAGCAGGGTTGCCATGGAACTGGTCCAATGTTCAAGAAGAGGCTCTAGCAGTTAAAAGGCTTGTCTCAGAGGCACCAGTGCTGCGATATTATGATGAAAAAAAGCCAGTGACTAATCAGTGCGATGCAAGTGACAAGGGGTTAGGAGCAGCCTTGCTTCAGGAAGGGCAGCCCCTTGCATATATACGCCGAGCCCTGACAGAAGCGGAGACCAGGTATGCTCAGATGTGAAAGATTCCATCAGTATATTTATGGCAATCAAGTTACAGTTCTCTCCAACCACCGACCCCTGGAATCGATCATGAAAAAGGATCTAGTGAAGTATCCGAAGCATCTCCAAAATATGTTGATGCGCCTGCAGAAATATGATGTGACTCTCACATATCACCCAGGCAAGAAGATGTTTCTAGCTGACACATTGTCAAGAGCTTAATCATCAGTGATCAGCCTGGTGATTTAGCTGATGTGCATGAAATTTACTATTAGAAGAATAGCTGACATAATTAGAAGGTTGGCCAGAGTTGCCAGAATAGTTTGGATGTAGCTGTACGACCATACTTTCAGTTTAGACATGAACTGATGGTTCAGGATGGCCTTATCTTCTGAGGTAATCATGTTGTTGTGCCTGCCAGTTAGCGAACAATTCTTAAAAATTGACTACATTCATTTCACATTGGAGCTGAAGGATACTGCCGAAGGGCACACAAATGTCTATCCTGGCCTGGCATGAATAGTGCTCCACCTGCTGCAAGTTTGAAATATCCAATGCGGCTGAACCGCTCATGCCTCATGAAGTGCCAGATCGTCCCTTGGCAAAAAAGTAGGTGGTGGATCTCTTCGTTTTTGATGGAAGGGACTACCTGATTACAGTGGATTACATGAGCAACTTCTGGGAGGTTGATAAACTTCCAAACACTCTGTCGAAGACAGTTGTAACCAAATTGAAGCATCATTTTGCAAGGTATGGGATACCTGTCCAAGTTGTTTCAGACAACGGGCCTCAATTCAGTAGCCAAGAATTTGCCAATTTCTCTAGAAATTGGTCTTTCACACATACAACTACAAGCCCGTATAATAGTAAAGGAAATGGCAAGGTGGAATCTGCTGTCAAAATGGCCCAAATTTTATGGAAGAAAGCCCAAGATCCCAATGCTTACCCTTATCTAGCAAAGTTAGACCACAGAAACACACCCTCACCTTCGCAAAGGATGATGTCTCGCCGAACTAAGACATTGCTATCAACAACAGAAGAGCTACTGAAGCCACAAATCACAATCAAGTGCGACAAAAGAGATATTTAAGCTGAAGTCCCATCGACCCCTGTTGTGCCCCCAAAATCGCCCCAGAGTCACGCACACACACATGATTTGCAAAAGAGTGCTCCAATCAGACAGAATCATTCAGGAAGAAATGTAAGACCTCCTGAGAAGCTGAAAACCAACCAAATGAGACAGTGTGCATAAAGATAAAAGATTCCTTGAGATAGTGACTCTCTTGAGACAGTGACTCTTTTGATTGACATATTGACTTTTTGTTTGAGAAATGATTTTAGTTTGAATGTTTGTAATGTTCTTATGTTTCATGTTGTGTAATCAATCCATACATGTATGCTCAATGCTCAAGATAATGTACAAGTTATTATGTTCACCAGTGTACTTAAGATTAATCATGTTTGCGTATATCTTTATTTTTCCATGTTCAGATGATTATAAACTTTCTGCTTAAATTTTAGGTATTTGCTATTTGCATGATTCTTCAGATATTCAAGTATACTCAAGTTCTTACTTTAACTTTGACCCATCAGTTGTAAAATGTTTAAGATTTGCCTTTAATAATGTTCTAGAGTAAAATTTGTTCTCTTGCAGTTTCTGTGCTTTTAGCTTTACAAGTTATAAGGATAAAGTTCTCTCTTTCTGAGAAGAAGTTTGTTTTCTTCCGTAAGGCGGCGCTACGATCCAGTGCGAAGCACCGGCCTTTCTCATAACCGATTTGCCGCTCCCCCAGAATCGGGGTGGGAAATGCTTCTGCGTGTCGTCCGCATACAAAGTAGTGTGATTACTACGCCTTATTTCTTTCTTCCAAGAAGCCACTCACTGTGAAATTAGTTCAGACGATTTCTTTTGACTTAAACTCTACTAACGTCATGAAATTGAACAACTTTACCGTGGAATTCAACCCACTGCAGAAGGTACTATTTTCGTAAAAAGCACTGAACAAGCGTTGTAATGGCGTAAATGGCACTGAACAAGCATTGTAACAACGTTGCGACGCTTATTCAACGATCAATTTTTTACGTTATCCCTTGACGCTTGGCGTCAGTGAAAGACCGGTGCTACGCACCGGAAAAGCGTCTTTCAGCAGAAATTGAGAAGAAGTTATGTTGCAATGTGTAGTTTTTAGATTATCCACTAGTGTCGCAGGGTCGCCATGTTGGGAGCGACCTCTTGTGCGTTGTGTTGTTATATGTATTGGACAAGAAATAAAGCACGCGTTTGTTGGCCAACAGGTTGGTGGCCGGCCCCAGAAACTTACTTAATACAACCACTACATTGCATCAGCTGAACAAACAGGATGTCTCAGAAATATACGCACTTCCAAAACATAGGCTGCTGCAGCAGCATAACCTCAGCAAATTTGAGAAACAATAATGACACTGATGATGGTTCCAAGAGCATATTTGATATAAATTCGCTTTATTATTGTAGCTATAATCCATGAATTATAAATATGTTTCAATATAGTTACATGTGAATGAATAAAATGAAATATATATCTATGTATGAACTTATTTGGGAACCCATAAAAGTAGTATATCCATGCAATATAATTTTGATATACACATTACAGTGAATTATACTATCTAGGTATCTATTTGCTTAAGCGGATCTCACATAGCCGGAAATGTCAACATAAAGAGCCATATCAGCCACGTAAAGCATTCCGTGGGTTTACGTGGATAATGTGAGGCTTACGATGGTTTACTTCTCCTTCCCTCACTTTCGTGGCTGTTCCATCAAATTCAGGCTGTAGGGATGGAATTTTTAAACATGCATGAAAATTCAGTGAAATGTTATCGAGCCAAATTGGCCGGAGATTGTTATGCAATTAATACTTGGATCATACGCCGCAGTCGGTGGATTATATGTGGCATAAGCCAAACCTTACGCGAGTCTTACGTCACCTTCAGTCGGTTTTACGTGGCTTCCGTCTTTTTCAACATAAGCTAAGTAAGCGAAGTATGATATCGAATAAAACTACTCTTCCCAAAGGCTTAATGACATGCCGCTTTAGGGAAGAGTATACAGTTACAAATGCAATGTAATAAAAGGAAATTTGCGTAAATGTAGAAGATTATGACAAGCAATTTTGATTTGTAGGCCTATTTAACTTGCATTAGAAACAATTTGGTATATTGCATTCTTCAATATAAGCTTCAACTGTCTTCTTTTTCACATATAACTTAAAACCGTGGAAGCTATATGTGTTTATTTTTTCTTTAAAAATACTTGGCATATTGTTTAATGTTTTAGGACAGGTATAGGATATACTGTGTCTGGCAAATTCTTGTCTCACAGGAAACTTCCTTATTGCTGATTTATTTCCTCAATCAAGAAGCTGCATTATATAAAGGGAAAGTCAGTCAGTCAGTCAGTCATTAAGACAGTCAGCACATCAGTCAGTCAGTCAGAGCTTCAAATTCAATAGCACTGAGACAATACATTCCACTATTCTACTAGATGCAAAGAAACATAACGGCACAATCAGTTAATGGGATTAATTTTATTATCATCTTTGGCATAGTAATCAAATCACAAAAGTGTGAATATAATGCTTGAAAAAAAATGCTTCAATGATATCATTACATTGGAATTTTATTCCACGTTCAAATTTAGCTAACACTTAACAACAGAGGAAAAAACACACCATATTTACAAAGACAATAATGGCAAAGTTTGAAGAATTTTAGAATTTCTAATACCTAGCTCTAACATTCATCCACTTATTCTTATACTAACTCAGTCCAATCTCTCAAACGATACACACTGGCTAATGCTAAGACTCATGCTTGAACAGGTGCTCAATCGAATTTTCATTCAAAAGACATGTGACACCATCTGGTGTAATGTGCAAATGATATTTTTAAATGCACCAGGTGGCTTAACAAACAAATGCAATTGTGCTTAAAATTGAAAACTGAAAGGAATGTTTTAATTTTGGAACTAAATAACAAATATGATGATATGTTATGCAATGATATACAAATGTTTTAAGAGTACATATTTTTCAGATACACTACCATTGAAGCAAAAATATCTCTGGAATGCCGGTATGTACACCAAATACAAAAGTAATGGAATCATGTACACATTTCAAATTATCGACAGACAGAACTATCACATTTTAACAGTTCCTCTAATTTTCTATATACAGCTTTAGCAGACTCGAGTTCTTCAATATAAAGTCCTTGTCATTGAATAAACACTTTTGTGTCACATTTATTTCGTAAAATCACAACAAACTATTCACAGCATAAAAATGTGTAATTAAACGAGTGCCATCAACAACAATTTGATGGCAATATTGAAGTTTATTAACAATCGTGTCAATTTTACACTCAATAATTTACATCCCTGATCACATGAATCTATCAGTCAGGTTATGATGTATCAAAATATGTTTTGGTACTGTTGCTTTCTGACTAGACAATATGATTATATTAATGGACTCCACATTATATATTATATGTGCTGTTTTGGCTCTTATTCTGTTTAATATTAAATGGTCTTTCACATTTAAAAATTTTAAAAACACATCATTTATCCAAATAATTAATATATGCTTCATACATTCTTTGAGACCATTTTGAAAATTTTGAAGTTCTTTAAAGGTTGCTCATTTTAAAATCATTACACTGACAAAACTTAAGTCTTAAGGATTTAAGACTGATCCTTAATTAAGGAGGGACAATAAAATCCACTTCAGGACAGAACTGATTTAAATATTTATTGTTAAGGCTGAATTTTCGTGTCAAATGGACTTATTCATGCTTGAGATCATATTTATACTTTAAAGTTTATCTCAGAAATTTAGTTTTTCTGATAAATAATTGTTTTTTTTTCATCAGCCAAGCCACACATACGTTATTAACGTTTTAAAGTATTTACCTACAATTTGGGTCAAAATACTAACAATTGCATGCAAATATTTGGCAATTAGTTTTCCTGTGTAACTAACAACACGTCCATTAAAATGGGAATATTTTGTGTAAAATCATTATTATTTTATTTACAAATATAATTTTTTCAAGTTATTAAAATCATATGTAATCAATAACAATTTGCTTGTTAAGGCACATAGAATGCAATGGTTTAACACTATTATCAACTAATAGTGTCGATATTATACAACAAACATAGTTCCTACTTTTTATCACAAATTTTAAAATGACAGACATGTTTACATGCAACTCATGTTAAATTATTTACAACAAATATATTCTAATATTTATTCTAAAACTATAACACTGCTCAAATTTGGATATGTATACCAAGGTGGAAATGAACACTTTTCATATGTGCAAATGTGACCTAATTGTAACATACACGATTGGCAGGTAAGAAAAACCATGTGACCTTGACCTTTGACCCATTTTAACATTCCACTCAATGTCATTTGTACATTCGAAAATTTTGTTTAAGAAAATAAAAGTTATTTATTGACAACAATTACATCACAAATTTGAAATTTAATATGATAATCATCATCTATATTTATTTTTGTTTTCTTTTTCTTTTTTTTATTGGTGCTGAGTTGTTCATATATTTTTGTGGGCATTTGTCTTCGTGTCAAAATTAGAATTTTTTGGACATTTTTTTCTTTTGATGTTTAAACTTACAAATAATCTCTATGTTCCATGAGATGTGGCTTGTAATCAAAATAATACAATAATTTCCATTGGACTTAGATACTGACGGGCAGTGGACGGATGATATATACTTTTTTGCCAGGCGGATAGGTGTTTGTCGCATCACAACGATAGATACTGCGTAACCCCACAATTGAAACAAATAGGTATTCTAAATTTGTTAGTAATTACAACTTCTTCCAGTCTGATATAACTGTTTATGGCCAGCTCAGGAGAACATTGTCTAAAGCTACTTAATGCCAAGTGGACTTATAATCTATAATCTATTTGGTCTCATTTCTTGTGCTTTTTTTTACAATGTAACCGAAGTTGTCTTAAAAACGGGACAAACCTAAGTTTGGTTGGTCCTAATTGCGCATGCTTCACTGGTGTATATTATAATTATGTTTTTAATCACAAATGATCGATTATCAGTCCAGGACATAAATCTAATTTGTTTACATAGTAAACTACTCTCATGAACACTGAACACTCCGATTAAATGATCACAATAATAGACTTCATGATATATACTGATTGTCATATTTTTACATACATTGTACATAAACATTTGGAGACAGAAAAGGGTTCACATTTATGAACATTATGCTGTTGTTATACATAACATATTATTTTGGCAACAAAAAATCTGTGCGGCAAGAAAATCAGCAACAATATCATCACATGAGTGTCATGTGCGCAAAAACAACAAATGAACAGGATTTGATTAACATATGCACTTAATTGCTACAAGACTGACTAACACATGTATTTGGTACATTTGGCAATGACTCATAAAGCAGTAAATACAAACAGCATCGAACAAAGGCGAGTACATTCCTATTCAAACTGCTCCCTAGTTGGGAACTTACATTACTATTTCTTTCAGTCTGATCTAACTGTTTATGGCCATCTCAGGACATTGACTAAAGCTAATTAATGCTGCAAAATATAAAAGTGACTAATAAAATAGGATGCTATGAAATTTCGAATTGGTGATATTGACAATGTGAACTGGCTTGTTAAAGATTATATTTTGTAATTGTGAAATAATTAGTAACTAAGTTGCACCACTTGTCACAGAGGGTCGCGCTTGAATGATGACGATGAGGCTGCCTGAATCTTGAAGACCTCAGTCTGAGCAGAGGACAACGGTAGAGTCTGGGTCGGCGATGGCACCGGGGTGTTTACATGTCCGTTATAACTTTGCACACCATCGACGGTAACGACCCCCGGATCGCTAAAGGGCTGGATGGTCTCAGCTGTGGCAGTCGCAGTCGGGATCATGGTGGACATCGTCGGTGAGTTATCAGCGAGGGAAGCTGGTCCTGAGGTCTGAGCTGGAGAATTCCCTGAAATGGGTGTGCACTGACCTGATTTGGAACGAGGGATCCCCGGCATACCCCCGTGTTGCACGGAAGCAGCGGGGACCCCGGTCGCAGAGTGGTGGTTGCCATGATTCCCATTCATTTGACTAGGAGGGGAAGTGCAACTTATGCTGTGAAGGTGCGGCTGGTGGTGGTTCATGACCGTGCTCATTGGGGGAGTCACCCCGTCATGCGATAACATGTGGGGAACCCCCATCGAGTTCGGAATCTCGTTTGTCACACCTAAGTAAACAAAGGCGATTGAGAAAATGTTTATGTAATCAATTGTACTAATTGATTGATCATATCACAATTGAGGCTATTATGTAATTTTTAAGCAACTTTGTGTCCTCTTAGTTATGTGATTTACATGTCTATTTACAAATACTTTTGTCGTTTTCAGTTATCTCAGACTAGTGTATCATAATGGAACTATCCAGCTAATGTCTAGTTGTAAATGATATTGATGGTCTATTCAAATTACAAATGTACAGTAATGTGAGGATACCAAATGAATCCTCTTAATTTGTAGGCAAGCGTAATACTTTACAACCAATCTACTCAAGTTATCAAAATGTTAGAACTCATGTTTTCCATGTTTTATTCATCTCTAACGTTTGACGTTATCGAGTAATTCGTTTAGGGGTTTACTCATGTGTGACTCTTTGAGATCGAATTGAATTTAGCCAAGCCTGACTTAAGACAATTTCCAAACGCTTCTTAAACACTTATTATACAATTGCCTAAATCAATTCCTTCCACCTCTCCCATTATAAAAAAAAAAAAAAAAGTCTTGACGTCAATATCTTAGTTTTTATAATTTGAAAATTTGCTTATTCTATAGAATGAAACTTTTCTTACTGTGTTTCAATTGTGAGATTTTTTGTAAAGTTTCAGAAATCACTTTAAGTGTAGATTCTTACGATAGAGAAATCTGGTGCCCAGTATGCATTATATATACCACACCACCCACATAGAAAACAGTCGTTAATTTATTGATGTATCTTTAAATTGTGGTGTAACAATTACAATTTCGATTTTATTTGGAGTGATTCAACGACATTTTTTTAAATAGTTTTACATCAAAATGAAATATATATTTTAAATATATTGTTCAAAAATATTTCAATGTGTATAGATGAGTGATACAGAGCTAATTTTTATGATGCCTGACTGGGTGACTGCTGCAATAACCAAATATGGTGTTTTAAATTGGATGCTATGCATATTTGCTAACTTTCCTTGCTGAAAATATTTTGATTTTTTTTTAACAGGGATCCACCATTCTTTCCTTGGGATGGTCAAAAAGAGAAATAATGTTGAAAACATGATATTGCAAAATTCTACTGAGAGACATACCAGTTTCCTTGGAAACAAGATTCTTTCTCGGACATCAGATTTGGAAGTGCTGGTTACTTGGGCTAAAAGTTTCTTCAATGGGAAGATACAAGAATGTCACCCAATCAGTCAGTAAAAACTTGCTTCGGAAATATATTTCAATAGATAATCTTGTAATACATTACCTCCCAGGAGCATTTCTTGCAATAAGTTGTCTATCTTCGCCATTCCAAATAGTTTTGCAAATTGAATCTGTTCGATCATCTGCCAGGTGATCGATTGGAGGTTTGGTAAAATGAGCAAAATTTCTCCAAAACGCCCTCGAGAATCATATTGTCTGCAATGAAAATATTCAAATTGAAAATAGCATGCATTGCTCTCCTAAGTCTTCGGCCTCCTGGTTTCAAGGATTGGTAATGCTGTGGGTGAAGATCTCGAACCCCAGTGGCGAACACCGGACTAGAATACACGCTTTAGTTATACCTGTCTAGCTTTTCCAAACCTAGTATGGATGTGAATGATCTGCAAGGTTAACAGTGTAAACCTGTGCAACTTTTTGAATGCACCTTTCACAATATCTTTTCTAAATTTTTCATTGTGGGTTGCATAATATTTTGAGAGCAGTAGCTGCTCAGTTTCTTCTTTTTTTTCAGCCCCTCTTCTAATACTGACCTCAAGGAAGCCAGGAAGACTGTAATGATTACAAAATTATGTCAAAATTAAAGGGCACAAACTCAACCCCACCAAGTTTACATTGTGGCCAGAGTCAAGAGCCACCCCTCTAGTTATTAAACTGGTGAGGTCAGTCGTGTCTAGACAGGCATAACTGTAGAATGTGTGTTGTGCAGATCCTGTGTTGGTCACTAGGGTTTGAGATCTTCACCTACGCTGTTATACACCCATTTCACGCGGCAGCCATGTTGGCAGTTTTGCCTCATTGACCAATGGTGTCATAATATATTACATAATCAAAATGATGTCAATGAGGCAAAAATACCAAGATGGCTGCAGTGTAAAAAGTATCACACTTGCCCAAAACTTCAAGGACCAAGGGAAAGTAAACCACACTTGAGAAGCATTAGTGATAAAAGCCAAGCCTACCTATCATTGATGTAATCTTCGAGGTTGATCTGAACCTGGTATCGCATGGCCTTGATACGTTGTGGGTCGCTCAATCCGCGAGCATCTTAAACAAAGGTGAGACAAAGTAATGGCAAGCTGTAAGGCAAAGGGACAGCTACCACTGATATCCTCTAGATGGCAGCATGTGCTTATGACATAAGTGTCTCACCAGCGAGTGGGAAGTTCAAATCTTATTTATATTGTACATTTAGATATTATCACCCCGTAGTAATTTTCAAGAATGGCCGCGACAAATACTTGACAAAATTCAGTACTAAATCCATGCATATAAATAAAATATATATAGAACATGTCATTGTTATGATTTAAAAAGAATAATTGTAGGAACAGCTAACCTGGATCGAAAAAGACGATAGCTTTAAGACAGGCAAATTCAGAGTCGTCAATTTGGACTTCTCGAAGAGGCTTGACGAGCTCATCCAGTATGCGAGCAACCACTCGGCTAATCTCTAGTTCTGTACAATTGCGCGGCATGATGAAGTCGTTGCCTAGCAGAATACAATCCTTCAGTGGGAGTGACCGTCTTGATAAACCTAAAAGTAGATGTTCCCCTGCATGTGCTCTCAACAATGCCACCTAAGCGGATAAGACAATCAAAAACATTAATTCAGATCAAACTTTGGTGGTTCTTCAAAGCATGCATAGCTCTAGAATGACACAAAAACCTTCTGCCATAATTGATGAAGGGTTTTTAATCTCACCTGATCATCTAATGGCAATTCGCAAAAACTAGGGATGTATTTTGCCCATTCGACTAGTATCAGCAACTGTTGTTTCATTGATTCGGCTACATCATTTAATGTCGCTATTTTCTTGGCTGATATGTCAGTCGGGCTGATTGGTGAAGAGATCTGCAAAAAATATAAGCAAACATTTAATTGAGATCACCAATAAATGTATGAGACAATATAGAAGTTAACCACAAGACATTTTGTGAATGCATTCAGAATTTTAAAACCAATGAGTGACGAGCTATGTAAGTTTGTCCGAGAGACAAATTCTGGTTAAACAGTTGAGGAAAGCTATTTCTACAACATGCATAGTAAATCCATTCTTTCACAATTTTAAAATCAATAGCAAAATCACTGCCATGCAGAATGATATTCAGTTTTACATTTTATATATATTGTGCTATCGAAGAAAACTGAGTGATTCTCATGCATCCATATCCAATCCCAGAACATATTAAATGCAAGAGACTTTAAAATGAAAATGTTATTTGTACATAAGTAATTACGTGTAATTTAACTTACAGCGCTGTGATATAATGTTCAGAGAAAATGATAAATTTAGTTTAATCCTACAAGTGGAGAAAACCCTATATATGTCAAAGATTACTCCAAAGTAGTAGATTTCTACCCCTTTTGAGAGTAAAATGTACCCCTATAGGAAGAAAAGATTCTAGGGCTGGTCAGACCATGTGCGAAATAGGATCCGGCATAGGGCTGGTCAGTTCACGAATGACCTAGGACCCTGAAGTGATTGGACAATACATGACATCACCGCAGCCCTAAATATTTATCGATGACATCATCTAGAATTGTGTATTGGCGACGTCAAACATTGTCCTATCACTTCTGGGTCCTAGGTCACACAAAAGTCCCCTATTACTAGGAGGACTCGATTTACGAACAGATACATGAATCGGGCGACCCAGGCGATATCTGTGGCGCTCGTTTGAGACCAGTTTGCCCAAAGCAGCCCGTTCTACTACGTCACGTGACTGGATATGTTTCCACCAGGTGTATTTTGGCTGGGCCACAAATCGAGTCCTCCCACTGATGACATCATCTGGTATAGGGCTGGTCTTTTCTCGTGTGACCTTGTACAATGGATGACATCTCCACAGCTTAATTACTGGTGACGTCATCTGTTATTGTGCATTGAAGACGTCATGCATTGTGCTATTATTTAGGTCACTCATGAATTTATTTACTTTTTTATTGGAGTAATTTTGACATAGGGCTTTACTCCACTTGCAAGGTTATCTTACTGTTGTACAGTTATCCCACCTTAACTTACAACCAGTAACAGAATACGAGGTTAGGGGACCGGTTTGTAAAATTACATTGGAAGAAAGGTGATGAATAAAGAAATAGTTCTTGGTGTAAAATATGGACATCTTTGGTAATTTTTTGTGTAATTATTTTTATTGGACAAATTTTCGACATAGGACTTCACTCCACTTGCAAGTTATATATCTTACTGGGTTTTTTTTTTTTTTGGGGAGGGGGGGGGTTTCTGAGAGTGTACAGTTATCCCACCTTAACTTACAACCAGTAACAGAATACGAGGTTAGGGGACCGGTTTGTATAATTATGTTGGAAAAAAGGTGAAGAATAAAGGAATAGTTCTTGGTGTAAAATATGGACTTTTTGGGGTATTTTTTATTATTGGGGTAATTTTTGACATAGGGCTTTACTCCACTGGCAAGTTTATCTTACTGTTTATTGGTTTTTTTTTTTCTGTGAGTGTACAATTTTTGACATAGGGCTTCACTCCACTGCAAGTTTATCTGAGACTTACGGTTTTTTTTTTTAGTGTGTACAGTTATCCCACCTTAACTTACAACCAATAACAGAATACAAGGTTAGGGGACCGGTTTGTAAAATTACGTTGGAAAAAAAAGGGGATGAATGAGGAAATAGAAATATGAATTATTTGTGAAGTTTTTGTGCTACTGGTTTAAATGTAATTTTTGGCCTAGCTTAAGCTCTAAGTGTGTTTTGGATATAAAGTATGCATAGTGGTACGGTCAATAAAGAGGAATGTTGTTTAAAAATTAAACGCATAAAGCTATCCTAATAAGCTTTTTTCTTACCAGCAAACCAGCACTATATTCCATCTGTAAAAATTTGCAAAATTTACTTTTACAATAATGCAGCAAAATGATTTTGAAAGCAACATTCAAACCAAGGAAAATAAAAAATCAATTGAACTAATTGAAATGTTTTTTAAATCTCTAGTATACAACATCATGCAATGGCGGTGATTTCACTACGATTTGAAATCAAAATACTGCAAACAATAAACCATCAACTTCGAAACAGATTTGGCTAAACAGAAAACTAAAGATTAGGAACCAACCCAATTTTGCTTAGATCTTCACAGAAGAATTGGGGGAAAAATAATTTAAACTTTTGCTGTTCACTACCGTTGAAGACTTTTAAATATTTTTGGTGGGAACCAATTTTTGGTATCTATATAAGTAGCCACACTGTTTTTTTAATTGGACGAGTAATTATTATTAAATTTTGTAAAACATGCCCAATCTACCAATTAACCAAATTGCTACTAGGGCCTAATGCCTTATCTACCTTGTTAAAGTTAATCTCATAACATCAATGTCCTTCAGAGTATGCATAAGGAACTACATCAATTTACCTGTCTTGACAATATTTCAGCATTTAATAAGGTGCTGACTGATAATGCTCCTGAATTTCCCATTTCGTCGTAACTGGTGCGTCGGACGCTTATTCGGTCCCGTTCGTTCTGAACGGCTGAAATAAATAGTAAGAGTTAATAACGAATAAAACGCTATTACTTTCTGTCGTGTTACAGAGGCTGGTATGCCCTTGTAAGTCCTGGGCCCCCTAAAACCATATTGGCCAACACAGGGCTCTATGCAATGCACACGCAAGTTATGCCTGTGTGTATCGTTAAAGTTACAGGTTAAAATAAAGAAGATGGAATTTTCATAAACAGTGAGGCATATATTCTCATGCAAGCTATTGAATTGTTGTAAAACACAACTAAAGGAAATGTACATATGAATTTTAAATTTAAACTGGATTAAAGCCGTCAATTACAGCAGTTCTTTCCATGGCTTGGCTCTCGAAACTTTATGGTCGTTTCTGAAGAACAACCCAAAAAGTTTTGTGGTAAAAGTATGCGGGGCTATAAATGATTCTTCTCAGACTACTCACACCTTAGATATAAACATTGTAATTGTGAAAATCTTATCTACAGTTAATAGGAAGTATGTATGATTGAGTTACACTATGAACTAGTTTTCTTGTATTCTACAGTTTATTAAACTGTTTACAATGTATTTTCACTCATCAACATTTGAGTCCATCACACTGTTTACATCTCTGTTAGACATAATTTAAAAGCTATTAGCGAGAAAGACAAGGTTTTATGACCCTGCATTCTTTTGACCAAAAAACTTCTGTAGCTCATCAGAAACTTTTGAAAAGTTGGAAGAACCAAGCCATGAAAAGAACCGCTGTATTGTTTGTTATTTAAATTTAGACCAAAAACAATAAGCTTACAATTTCTCTCACCTTCTTTCTTCATGCCAGCCCGGAAGCACTTCTTCAGTCTGCAATAGCGACACTGGTTCCGCTTGTCTTTGTCGACGACACAGTTCCGGCTAAAGCGACACGTGTAGACGTGGTTCTTGCGGACACTCCTGCGGAAGAAGCCTTTGCATCCATCACAGCTTGCCGCTCCGTAATGTTTTCCTGGAATAAACAAATTATTATAATCGATGCAGATGGGGAAATAAGTTCTTGCGCACCAGATACAATTTTAGTAAATATATGAACTTTCGCTCCAATCTTGAGTAATCTAATCTTGAGTAATTTCATTAGTTTTAAGACATTAAGGGTTGTAAATAACCAAAAAAAAAAGCAAGTGACTGACGCCAACTCAACATCTGAGCTCATCTGGGCTTGGACTATATTGCCAGTGCACTTGATAAGGTCAATGAAAGCCTTGCCAGTAAGACTGCTCTTGATTGCTACGGCATAGTTATTACCAATTTAATATTTTAAGATTATACTATATAACTTCCTCATTCATGATTCCTCATATCAGTCAATGCCCTGTTTTTCATTCCATAAAGATTTGAGAAAAAAATTTAATTAATTGGTTACACAGGGTCAAGTCACATTTAAATTTGTTCTCTCATTTCTCATTTTTAACTATAGGAAGTTGTTGATCAGGCACATTGAATTATTTATAGATTTTATCAGAAAATATGATTACTTCAGGTGCTGATAAGAAAACCCTTTTGAAGAAAAGTTTCCAGCAGTTTCAGCTTCCTACTCTTGAGTTAGGTTAGAGTTATTCAACACAATGTCAATGCAAGTCCCCCCCCCCCCCCCCGGGTAGAGTGAGAAATGGCTTGATGGTACAACAAAAAGGCAAAATTTCTGCGAATACCCTTGTCCATTGCTTCTGGTTATTTTACCAGCACTCAGAGAAATATGTAATGATGAGATGGTAAGCCTTAAAATCTACATGTTTCGCAGCTGTGATCATTCACTTGGCCTGGCATTGAACATGTCATGCAACTGACATCAATCGGTCATTCCCTTATAAAGGGTTACATTGAATTCACTGTCAACTTGTGATCTAATGAGGTCAAAATGGCTACAGCAATGTCTATTAATATCTAGAATTAAATATCCCTATTCAAGGTTTGTATATATCAGATGATTTCATAATCTCCAAAATACGAGAGGAAAAGAAATTATTAATCGAAAACTCAAGTGTGTAAAATAATTACTTTTAAGACCCAAAAAGGAAAATTTCAAACACCTTGTGCTTTAATTTTTGCAGGTAATGGAAGAGTCTGCTGGATATGTAATATGTAGTGTTGGCATAAATGCTAAAGGGCAGTGTTCTAACCTTCTTTATTTGTGTTGGAACTAGGGAGGGGGGGGGGGGGGTGTCTCACTGTTCCTCCCTGTGTCTCACTGTGCCCCTCTCCCCTACCATGCTCCTATCACGTGATCAGCTCATGCATATTAATTAGTTGCACTTTTCCTTACAGATCCGTTCATTACAATTTCAGTCGCAATGGAAACACATTCTTAAAAAGGATAAGTACGTCTCAATGGCAAAGACCACCAGAATAAAGATTCCGAAAACCAAGAGTATCATAAATATGTTCCAGAAGGGAATTGCAAGATGTGTATCGAAATATTCAAAAATACATGACATGCTATCAAGGCTGTAGGAGGATTCGGATTGTGCAGTCCTCTAATTAAAAGATATTTTTTGTAGGGCTGTACACCTTTATCTTTAAAACGATACGATATGTATCACGATACAGTAAAACCGATACGATACATATCATGATACGTATCGTTAAATTTTGTCAATTAATTTAGTACATATATATAAAAGTTTATTATAAACCTAAAATAATCAAAAGATACTATCAAATTTAATGAACAAATCTTCATTGAATAACTGCAAACTATTAATTATATGAAAGGTGGCTGTTATTTTTCTTCACAAACAAAAATCTGGGTAGTGGGTGTCCTATTTGCTCAAAAACGCCGCTCTGCATACCGTTTAATTGTATCCTTATTATTACATAACGGTTATCAATACCCGTATCGTTAACCTTGTACCGGTACAAAATGGTATATCGAGAACCGGTGTACAGCCCTATTTTTTTGCCACCCTAACCACTGTGTACTGTCACTTCATAGCCCAACGACCTGATTATATATACATGTTTTGCTCGTTTACTCACCAAAACTAAATCAATTTCTCTTATAGTCTATAGGCTGATTTATGGTAGAAAAAGGTCTAACAATGAAATTATTAAATAATTAGATGGTGCAAATCTGACAAGCACTCAAGCGGGTAGTTCAGAAAAACTGCCTAAATAAAAAATATTTTTAGGAGAAGATTTCTTAGGGTCAATATACAGCTACATAGTCCAATTTTGTTTAACTATGTAAACTAGCAAATAATATCCATTATACCCCAACATGTGACCTTTTCTATTGTTCTTTTGCGGAATATAACCAACGTAAATGTTAGGTAACTCCCCTTGAGTGCAAACTTGTCTTGTGTAATAAAAGCAGTAACAGAAAACAAACAATCAAACAAATTAGTAAATATGCCTAATGGAGTATAAGTTATCCTCATGGTCGGGAGGTAACTAAAATTTGCTTATATTTAACTCTCTTCTAAATAATTATTAGGTTTAAGTTGATGATATGTCCTTACCTGTCGCCCTATCCCCACAGATGGCGCAGTATTGGCTGCTTATGCTGCCCCCTGGCGAGGAGAGGGGAGTTGTGGTCATGACGTGGATGCTGCCTGGCATGGTGTGCAGAGTCTGGGCACCTAGACTTCCATCCACTGCTGAAGTTTCTGAAAAAAATACAAATAAATTTATAAGATTGAGATTTTCATTAGCCTAATAAATATGCAGTAATGAAAACTGCTGAAGTGAAGTTTTGCAATGCCATATATTATAGTCTTTGCTGGAGTGCTTCTCCAGCACACAAGGGTGGGGGCCTAGCTCAGTGATAGCGTGCTTGGCTGCCAACCACTGGGTCCCAGGCTTGATTCCCGGTTGAGCCTAAGTTGGATGGCTGTTTCATCCATCATTTCATTGCCATAGTCCCCATTCCAGAAATAATAAATATTCCTAGCTATAACCATTTGGCCTCCAGGCACCTGCTAGGTGCAGCGATGACTAGTATTTTTTTCTCACAGATATGGATAACGTTTTATTTATACTACAGTCCTAAATGGTGAACCTAAACAGCTAAATACTGGAACAAAATCAATCAATTGGATGATGGCTGGTGCAGAGTACTCGTGTATCCTAAGTGGCATGAGGCAGCAGTTTAAGGAAAGGCAATGTGCCTATATGGCCACAATTTTATCTATCCGAAAAAAGGCAGGCCAAGAAAGACATATTTTATGAACTTACATATGGTCGCGATAGTTGCATTCCAATAGAATACGTTTTATCAATACAATTGGGTGGGGGGGGGGGGGGCATGTGGCGTGAGATTTTGCACATTCATTAAATGAACAAGATTTTAGTTAAATTTTCATTAAATTAGCAAGATTTCTTGTGTCATTTCTAAATTAAGAGATTATTTTACCATTGCAGTTTCGATGGAATCTGCTGGTTAAACTTTTCTTGATTATCTCTGTTATTAAATGTTTTCCATACAAACAAATTTACCACAGTGCTGAAATTAGGATGACACAAAATGTATCTGGTGAAAAACAAATGACTCATAAAAAACTCAACTCAGCGCTGATATCAAACTAATTAAATTATTCATCATTATGAATGTTTCTTCATCATAACAATCAGATGTAGTAATTACAATTTCCTTATGCTTGCTTGCAACCAAATTCTAAATAAAGGCAAGATAGGGTCTGAAGCTTAGTCAGCTTAAAAGACCAGCTGCCAGAGGCAGACAGAATGATAAGATGATAAGGCTGCTTGGAGTCCACACCATTTTACACATTCACCCCATGGGTGGGGTCTTTTACTTGCCTCAGCATAGACACTGAATACGAGACACCTCCAGTTTAAAGTCTGCGAGATTGCAATGTTTCGGCTATTGACAAAATGCCAGTTTAGTTATGCAACATCATAACAATCAATTCATGGAGTATATATATATAAGAGACTGATTGTGTACCCTAGCAATGCATGCATTCCAACATTTTGTCATAGAAAAATTTGAAGAAAAAAAGGTTTGCAGTTGAAATCTTTTGACTGTGAGTTTGGCTGCTATATCCACTTTTGACAAACTGCAGTTAGTTTCATTAAAAACGGCCTGTCAAATTAAACTACTTCTGCTATACAATGCTAATTGCCACTAAATGGAACTGTCTGGCTAAAGCTGGCTACTCGAAGCTGAATCTGAAAATACATGCAGCACAGAGTTATGCATATTTGTCATTTCTTGTTGAACAGATGCATGTCTATTGCAAATATATATTTATGATATATTAAATTTCCTACATTTTCAGGTTTATATTTTTTTCAGTGTTGGGTAGGTGCTAGCCAACTATAAGCTAAGGGCTTTATTCTAGACAGGAGTAGCCAGTTATAGCTACAGCCAGGAATAGTAGGTTACTACAACTTTCTAGAGTCGACCTTATTTTATGGAATTGTAGGTAGGTAACTCACCTAACAGAGATGACATGCATTTGACTGAGAAATAGTCACTAAGAATAATGACAAAAATGTCTAACCTAATTTTTCATCAATAATTACATCACTGTAATGATTTAATGTTTGCTATACCATTGTAATTTCTGTCGCTTTACCTAACCATGATCAAGGTCAAATTGTCACAACGGTGACAGGATGACAAAACATCAGTGAAAACACAAGAAAATGTAGGTTAATTATCACAGAGAGATGCTTTTATAAACCTGAAAATTGCCTTTTAACCTATTGCTAATATTTCTGTCAATTTTTTTGCTCTGTTTTATGCAGTAAAAAATATGACACAAAACAAAATATATAAAAATAAAAAGTAGACATTCAATTTAAATCATACCATAACTCGTCTTACTGCGCATTCAAAACTCAAAAATAAGTATCTTGTAAACAGTGCATGTTCAAAAATGAAAGTAAAAGTGAATATCGTACTTTGGTTCCGATATATGATACACTCTGAAGTTC